>JBBPLL010000032.1:0-106198 GCA_038089755.1 Leccinellum rugosiceps | reverse complement strand
TTTGTTGTACGGAGGTCGTGGTATGCAAGAAAGCTTTGAGTGATCAAGCTGCATGAAGTTGGCACAATATGGAACATGGCACTAAGCAGGCTAGAGTTGCACACTAGCAAGCTCAAGATCGTCGAGTGGCTTACTCAGGCTCATCCCCTATCTCTTCTCGCCCATTGCCACAACATCATGAGTGAGCTTATCCTTGACCTTCTACACTGGTACGACCATTGCACTTCGTGATGCCCATTCGCTGGCAGGTGATCTGGTCAAGTTCTTTGCTCTCATCAACAACAAATTTTTTCGTCTTCATGTTTCGCGAGAATTAATCTTAGACGAAATATACGCGACCAGCGTTGTAACGGACCCACTCATCGCGGATCATATCCCTTCCGATGTTCTGTCCTCTTCCTGCAAGTTTTATCGATTGCGGAATCCGGTGCCACTCCCCGGGCCGAATACCGACGAGGAGTTAGAGATCCGGAGGAAATCATGTGTAGACGAGACCAACAGGGTCGAAGTCACAACAATGACGTATGTCAGGGATTTGGGGAAGAATTTTTCTGCAGAAAGCGTCATGCTAGTCATTGATGTTCCACTGGGTGAGTTTCAACCATCACGTTCACGCCACCGAGGCTTGACCTGACACCATGCAAGCTCACCGAAAACGCCCTCGTGAGGAATCGTCGATCGCCAGAAGAATCAAAAGCGCAAAGATTAATGAATACAATCCGACCAGCATAGGATCTGCCGAGTACAGAGAAATGCAAGGAAAGGAAGAGTGGCGTATGCTTGATTGTCGTAAGGTCGTAGGCGACGTCGGCCGCGTCACTCTGGATGACAAAGTCCCACCGATTTCGCTCCTATACCAACCCTTCGGTGAATTCCTCGACACTTATCTTGGCTACAGCGGGAACCGTGGTCCTGGTCCTCTTGGAAAAGTCTCAGTCCTCATGAAGCAGAAGGTTGACGAGTTTGCAACGGCGGCGGCAATGATCTACAGCACAGAAGAAGACCGAAACGAAACATGTTTACATCTCCTAAATCAAATATTCTTCACAGTAATCGGCACCGACCACCGATCACTTACCCCAGGTACGAGTTCTGAGCCCAAAACTGATGGGCACAACACTACAAAGGATGGAAAACCCATATGCATCGTGCAGTTTAAGAACGAATTAGTTGGTATCAACAGTATTCCTATCGCACAGTTATCAAGATATTACATCGAGCTCATCCAGATGGCCAAGACATATCCAGATATTCTGTCGTATTCGAAGATGCCAACACTTGGCATTACGGTCGTTGGTAAGACCCAGTTTCCTCTGAATATCTCATGCTAATGAAATCAGGTCCAGTAATCACGTTTTACGCCATCGTTTGTCTGGATGGGAAATTCCATTATACGTCCCTCACTCCCGGACTGTCCTGCGTTCGTCACACAACCGGTGGTGAAGATCGGAAAGGCTTATATCGCGCCTTCTCGGCAGCCTGTACACTCCTTCGTCGACGTGCTACCTCCTCAGAGCTTTCAATCCCCCCACTCGACTTCTTTTATCCGGTGATCACAGAGCTACCATCCATCAATCCTTCTCAGGCTGAACCTGAGATCCAATTCACGATCAATGGATCCTATGTAGTTAAGCCAGGCCGATATGTCTACCGCGCCACCTGTTCGGACCAGTCGGAGCTTGTCATCAAATTCACTTTCTTTTACTCCCTGGACCTGCACAAACACTGCGCTGGTCAAGGCCACGCCCCTAGGCTCCGCGGATTCGCAAGGCTTCCGGGTGGTATATATGGTATAGCCATGGATGATGTGGGTGACGACGCACGCGAAATGAAAGCAAGCGACCCACTCGATGACCGGGAGAAGTGGGCGACGCAGCTTCAGCTGCTCATGAAATCTTTCCACGCAATGGATTACGTTCATGGCGACTTGCGATCACCCAATATACTCATTGTCGAGGGAAATGTTATGTTGGTGGATTTCGATTGGGGTGGTCGAGAGGGAGAAGTTGAGTATCCGCATGACCCTCTGGCATCGGAGCTCACTGTAGGGCGTAATCAAGATGATCAGAAGATCAGAAAGCGCGACGATGAACGTGTTTTAAGACTCACCTTGGGGCAGAATGACGTTGATATTGTCGACAAGTAGTACTTGTAATCCATTTTGTTCGCTTCATTCGTACTCTGATCATATGCCCTTAGCTACTTATTGGGTGCAACAACGGACCTGTGTGCGTGGATGTTGTCTAGACGCGGAGAGCACTTGATGTCATACTGATCTCGGCGGATAGAAAAGTATAATTTCATTGTACTTATACCGATCCTTTATAATAGCAATTGCTCCTTGGCAAGAATTTATTGCTTGCTGGAACGTTACTGACATCAGTAACCAAGTTCAAACCAGGGGGCTAGAGAGAAAAAGAGCACAAACGAGAGACCGGCGATCACACTTTTTGCGCGGGCACGGGCGCCGCGACCACAGGCGGGAGACCCGGGCTATACGGTGTGTCGTCCGGTTTCCCATGAAGAACGAATGCCCGTTGCTTTCCCTGGAGGCACATTGACAACGGGCGTAGGAGCTATGCCTGGACCAGGGGGAACACCGGGTCCGCTGAAGAGTATCAGTATCCCAGAGGGTGTCACGCCAGGTACCATGATACTTAGATAGAACGCCAGGAACCCCGACCTGTAGGTGGGACGATGCCTGGTCCCACGAGACGGGGTGGACACCCCAACTGCATGCCTAGCTTGGGCAGCGTGGACGAAAGCTTGCATAGAAGCGGAAATGGTCCGGTAGACGTCGAGACAAACGACGCCGGTACACGGGGAGGTGAAGTCCTCGCGGGCCCACGACTGGCTGGCCCACCTGGACCAGGCGCCCACCCTTGTCGAAGGGAAGAGGGAGTGGAGGATAGCATTATGCGACGGTGCAAGGACAAAGGGTGTTGCGAGTTGATCGGTCACGCTCCTACTCTCGAGTATAGTCTTGTTGTTCGTTGTCCCGTTTGTGTTCCGATTGGTGCACAATTAGAGAACATAGAATTAGAGTGTATGATAGCATATACAATTCTGCCCTGTCACGGTATATGATCTATGGTGTTGATCTAAACGGGTATCACTTCAAAGTGACTCATCTATCCCATGAGCAATGCCGTCTGCAAACGGCCAGTCGTTGTATCCAAAGGGTGTCAAATTACCCTGCAGGTAGTACTTCGACCGATCTCCAGGTGTAAGGGGGAGATTCTTCTGCAGCCGCGCCGGAAGGTCAGGCTGTTAATCGAGTCGGTATAGTGTGAGCGCAAATATGCACAAGAAAAGCGTAGGAACGCTCACGTTTGTGATGTAGAGCCTCCCAAACGCGATGAGCCCGCCCTCATGCTCTGCAGCACGGAGTGCCGTCTCACGGGTATATCCACCAGCTGACATGAATGTGCTCTCTTCGCTGCCTTCGCCACCATTCCAGATCTCTCGCAAAAAGTCGTTGTCTTCCCCTGCGTCTTCGATTTGGTCCACGATCCCGGAAACCCGAGGCTCTGTCACATGAAGATATGCCATCCTTGGATGCTTGGCACGCAGTGCGGTAGCGAGGTATGTAAAGGTTGGTCGAGGGTCCGGCATCTTCATATCTGAAAACTTGAGATTGAGCATCATAGTTCGCGGACCCATGCAAAGCCTAAGGCTCACCTTGGAAAGAGCTCCATGGACTGATGCGCATTCCAACTCGGTCTTCACCAACAGCATCCACAACGGCGTCAACGACCTCTCTCGCAAACCTAGTGCGGCCCTCCTCGTCCCCGCCCCATTTGTCCGTGCGCTTATTCGACACTGATTGAAGGAACTGATCTATTAGGTAACCATTTGCACCATGTACCTCAACTCCATCAAAGCCAGCACGGTGTACGGCGTTGCTTGCTGCCTTTGCGTACGTGGCAATGTAATCTTGGATCTCGGCCTCAGTCAACGGACGGGGTGGCTTCGACCTGCCGGTCAGGGTGACAGCCGATGCGGACACGTATGGCGACGGTGGATCCTGCTTCTCGAGAAAATCGATTTCGGCAGCGCGTCCCAGCGCCCAGAGTTGAAGGAAGATGAACGATCCCTTGGCATGAACAGCGTCGGTAATCTAGCGTGGCCACGACACGATGTTCAGATGAATCGGTAGCGGGCGTGCATACATAACACGTACCTTTTTCCAAGCTTGGATTTGTTCGTCAGTGTGAATGCCCGGGACGTTCGCGTATCCTCCTGCGTCATGGGAGATGAAGGTGGCTTCTGTGACGAGAAGCGTTCCTGGTGTAGAGGCGCGCTGAGCATAGTAGGATGCTTGTTGTGGCCCAGGTACATGGGAATCATACGCCCGGAGACGGGTCAAAGGAGCTAGAACAACGCGATGCTGAAGCGTCATCCGGCCAACCTTGGTTGGCTTGAAGAGTGCGGGTGTTTGTTGTACGGAAGTCATGGTAGGCAGAAAATTTTTAAGTGATAGTGAACGGCTCGACCTGCATGTTGGTACATTATATAGTCATGGAATGCCTCACAGGACACGAGATTTGTGAGCGCGACCGGTGATGACTTGGCTTAGTCAGGGATTGGTCATCCCTGCTGTCAGCCCGAACCGGCCTCAACAAGCTAAGATGCAACTACGAGTGGCATTCCATTCAAGCGCGCAAACATGTAGACCGTGTAGTAATTACCTTCTTTCCACTCACAGTGGCTGAAGGAGTACAAATTTCTGGAAAACAAAGTTATATACCTGATCCACGCGCGGGACAATTCCTTCTTCCATTAGCCGTCAAGAACTACCCTCTTGAACCAAAACAAGTGATCCGCTGCAGAGAAGGTATCCCCATTAGCCAAGAATGATCTTCTCGACGATTTCCCAGCGAGCATCCCACATTGGTCCTTCTAGGCACCCTCCGTCGACGCGTCAACCTCCCCTCCGGCAGCATCCACAATTTCACATTGCAGTCGTTCACAAGGTTTCGCACGTGCACAAAAATAATTTCAAGGAATAGGATTCTCCGGGTAGGTCGGGTCGAGCGCACTTCGTAGTGTCCCAGGAATCGCTGGCGACAGCACCGGCGTTGGGATCACTGACAGCAGGTAGGGCATATTTAGAGTTCACTCCCGTTAGCGCTGTGCCAAGTTCTTGTACTTTGCGAAGGATGAACGGTAACATGCACCAGTGGGAGGAATTTTGATATATCGTAGTACGGCGTAACATGGTGGAATGACTGACCTGGGTAGCATTTATGTACTTGTGCGATAATCGAATGTAGGGCGTCGATCTTCGCTCCTGAGACGTAGCCAGAGCGCTAGTCCGACCGATGGTGATGTTCATGCCCACCTGAATCCTGGCTTATATTTGAATTTCCGAAAACCATAGACGGTTCGTGCACCGAAAGGGATGGACTCATCGACACGCGGTCCCACTTTTGACGAACTTGAGAATTGCTTGAACGACGTGACCTAGAGGTCGTCGGTCAATAAATCCAGACTTGACAAGATCCATGACTTACAGACTTTGGAATTTTTCATATTTGAGCCGATGGGGTGATGATTGATGAAATATGATGGTAGTGAAGAGCAGAGCACCGTCAGTCGAACTCTGTTTCCCGTAACAAGAGTTTGTGGGTGATCAAGTCGTGGGCGGAAACAAGCGTCAAGGGCTTGTGCGTGGGACGCGGTATGTACAGGTTTCTCTCCACTGCTCGGCGCTGATCAACGACTTTCCGAGAGACGCTTGAAGTAGAAGAACGAGAGTGGTGAGCAAGTTGACAAGATGTTCGGTTGACGACATTGACGAGACATAGCTAGTCAGGATGGTTCTAGTTGCACCAGGGAGCAATGTCTATCACAGGTGATAAAAACGGGGTCATCCAAAGCAGAATATTGATGGAGACCCAGAAAAGAGCGGCAACACTAGCGGACCCCCATATTGTCACGGTTGACCAAAGGGACGCAAATATAATCACAATCGATCATCCGGATGGGGTGTATTCGATCGCGTTCCTCGCTGACGGGAAGGAGGTCGTGAGTGGTGATTAGACGATGGCGAGTGGGAGATGGCACGGAGGTAGGGAAGCCGATGGATGCTGGGAGCTCCGTGATCGATATCGTCGTGTCACAAGATGGCAGATGGGTCGTGACTGGGACGGCCGGTGGTCGAGTTATGGTGTGGAATTCGACGACATTCGAAAAGGTGAACGACTTCAAAGCACACGACTGCGTCGACTGGGCGATCAATGCAGCGGATATCTCAGTCGATGGAACGAAACCAGAGCAACTGCTTGGGCCGTTGGAACACAACTCTTTGGTGGCCACAGTCAAATCACGTGGTTGCGCGAGTCTCCTCGGATCTACGACACACTCGATGGCACCCTCTTCGCAGACTTTCCAGTACAAGTCAACTCAGCATCCAACAGATCGGACGGGCGATGGAATGCAACTCTTGGCCGTGTCTCGCGATGGAACTGTCTCGACGTGTCCTCCAGGATGACACTCTCGCAATGGTCTATTCACAGCAACGACGAACCACACTGCATCACGCCGGTATGCGACGACGCATGCATAGCAGTCTCCGCCAGCTCATCTGTCTCGTCCTGGAACACTACAGCACATCAGCACATCAGACCTGTTATTGAATACCCCCACAATGTCTCGTACATGGCCATCTCCGCAAACTACGATATGGTGGCTGCGGGTAGCAAGACAATCACGCTCCGCAATGTGCATGGTGTCCTGCCACCATCATACCTCAAGCATGTGAGCATATGCATTTTCAAAACCATGTTGTTATCTGAGATCAATGTACACCTTGTACTTTCCAGGATGCTCACTCGATAAGTGCACCGAGGAATATCCCCAGGTGAAAAAATGAGAAAGCCAGTAATGGCGGACAGCTGCTGCTCATAGAATGGGGACTACCACGTTCCTCCTGCTGCGACGTTCATCGGTGATCCGCACTTCAAGTTAAATTTAGCGTAATCTCGAGCAGAGTCTGATATTATTCCGATTTGAAGCAAGCGCGACGATGTCCGATGTTTCCCAGGAGCACTGAACGACTGAGTCTGGTACTTGGCAGGAAGAACTTGTCGTGCAATCGGAATGGCACCAACTTGGCAGGACGAGATTCCATGTTCGATCACATTCTTCGGTGTTGGTTCTGAGGAACATGTCTGGCTTAATTATATGACTCTGGAACTGATCCATCAATATGTTGGTCTGTTGACTAGTTTGAAGACGAGGGCTCGTACGAACGCAAGCGACCGTGCCAGACTGTGGCGCTAGGACGGCTTATATGGGACACGTGGGAAGCCGGAAGAGCTCGGTCCCTTCTCCTTCAACTCGCAAAATGTCGTTCCTCATAGGCTCACTCGCAGGAGCAGTCGCGACTGGCGGGGTAAGTTCGCGTTCCAACCTCTCAATACGCACAAGTGTCCCACTGTAAACGACAAGGTGTACTACGGATTCTCGAACTTGATACAAACGAAGTGCGTTTCCTCATCGCTCACTCGGATTAATACTTTCTGACAACCGGACAGGACTGCACAACACCGCGAGGAGTACGTCGATTCGTCAAAGCGTGTGACCAAAGCTAACGCCTTGCCAGTCTACACACCCTCTCCGCGCGCCTCCTTGGCGCCGATACGACGATCCAGGGCCCCACGCCAGCATGCGCGCGCATCGTCGAGCGTCCGTTCGCAACGATGCTCCAGTCCCGCTGGAATGCGCACGTCGCGAACGTCTTTGGGACCGTCGGGGCGTGGGAGCGAAGGGCGTCTGGGTGGGGGCATGGGGTGTTGTATGGGGAGGCTTGGCCACAGTGGGCAACGTGGTCGTCACCAGCATCAACCGCATCGTCTTCTTCGCCACCACCATCGTCACCGTCGTCGTCCTGAACCTGGACCTATGTCCGCCGCCGTGTCGTTCTGGTCAATGTCCTTATGCTCTAGACTGGTACACAGCGCACTACCCTTATGGTGGTGCTACAACATAACTTGTGGTCTACTAGCTAGCGAAACAGTCTCCAAAATCCCAGACATCCGTCTCTCACCTATACTACGCCGCTTATCGTACATCTCTCGAGGTGACGACAACTACCGCCCATAACCTTGATAATACTGGGAATTATAACCCTGCGGGGGCGGAGGCGGCGGCATCGCCTGGTATTTCGTCGGCAGTGGTCGCAAAGGAACAGCAGCTGTAGTGCTCGAAGTAGGCGGAGGAGACGAATATTGCATGGGAACCGGTGGCGCAGGGAATACACTACTAGTGTATCCCGTCGACGTATATTGATGGGACGGTTGCGACTGTGGTGGTGGTGGCAGAAGTGATGCCCGCCTCAGAGGCACGGATGGCGGTGGAGGTGGAGCCGATGCTTGTGGCGGCACCGGGGGAGCATGGGACGAGCCAAATAGTCCGAGACCAGCATAAGGATCTGAAGCTGGGCTCGGGGCAGCGTACGAGCCGCGTGGCAGCTGCGGCGGAGGTGGAGGAGCATAAGAGGCAGGACGCGGAAGTTGAGCTTGACCTGGAGGTACAGGGCTCGAATATAACAGACGTTGGGGCTTTACTGGTGGCGACGAACGATTCATCCCACTTTGCAAGTTCATTGAAGCAAACGACGTCTCGAACGAAGGTGGCGAGCGGGGTGGTGGCGGAACGGGAGGCTTGCTGTCCACCGGTGGAAGAGGTGGCGGAACGGCGGACAACCGTTGTTGAACCTCTGCCTGTCCTACTAGCTTGTCCCGTTCCGTACGTCGCTCCGAAACAAAGGACTTTGTGTTGCGTGAAAGCGTTTTGCTCAGTTCTGTGAGTTGGTTGTAGAACTGCAGTCCTTTTCTGTGCGCATATGCCCTCCGTGAGCGGAGCTATCGAGTGAGGGAGTGATGAACCCACGTCAGTCCATCCCGCACTTCCATGTAACCATCGCGAGCACGCGAAATCCGTCGGACGGCGTCCTTTTTCTGCTTCTCTCGTTCTTCCCACTTCTTCGCGCCAGGTCCGCGTCCCGCAAGGTCGCGTAGACTCTTCCACAGGCTCTGGATTTCCTGCAAAGCTACCTGTTGGTGGTGCACAGTGGCAGCCAATCGCTGTTGATATGGCTTGAACTTTTCGAGTTCGGCAGCAAACAGAGTAGGTTCGACGCCGGTATTGCGACGGTTGAGAAGGAGGATGTGCGAAACGTCATCTGCTTGGATCTGAATGCCATGAGCAGCAAGAAGAGGTACATTCAAAAGAGTGGACACTACCTTCTCCTTGAGGTCCTTGAGGACTTCGTTCCGTTCGTACGCAATCTTCTTTATCCTTCCGAGACGCTCTTCAATCTCGGCTGTATATTCTCCGATTCGAGCCCGCTCCTGCTCGTCGCGGATTTCCGAACTGATTTCCAGGTCGAGCAGGCTCGGTGCATCAGCAGTCCGTACGCTTGACCGAAAGAGCTCTTCTAGACCAGACGAGAGCATCAGGGAAATATCGCCTTTCACGACGTCCCAAATCGCGTAAACCTGCTGATCAGATGTCGAAGCCGCCTCGAGAGCGCTCAGATGTGACTTCAGATCTTGTCTCAGGGACTTGTTCAGCGACGCGGACGGCTCCTGTGTCCACAAATGATCATACTTGACCCTCATAGTCTCGCACTCGCGGGATTCGGCGTCTAATTCACGTGAGAGGGAATCGAGCTCGGACTGGACGCCTCCTTTGAGACGAGTCAGTTCGCGCACGAGTGCATCGACACTTTCCTGTTCTTCCATGACCCCGATATCTTCCCTCCAGCGCCGCACGTCTAGCGGGATCTCGTCCTCAGCGCCAATACCTCCATCTGTCATGGCTTTGAACCGCCCAAGGCCTTCCTGCACGCCCATGGCCTCGAGTGCACTGCGGACCTCGACCTCTGCACTCTCCGCATTCTCCACTTCCATCCGAACGAGCTTTGCTTTCTCCTCCGAGTACACGCTCGCGCTCTCATGTACGCTGAGAGGGATAAGCTTGATGAAGATGTCCTGTCCGATGACCTTCTGCACGTCGGGCGCACCATAGACTTCTTCAATGGTGATGGGAGTAGCGACGGATGCCTTGTCGATGCCAGGGAGGGCGTCCGGCGAAGGAAGGACGGCGTTATAGATGAGATCGTTGTCACGCTGAGCTTCGTTCTTGCGGTCGGTGCAGATCTGGAGATGGGATTTCGTGCGCTCGAGGATGGATGTTCCCGCGTCGGCTGGTAGAGTGGGGGATACGTGCGACCAAAGGGTGGAGAACGATTGGGCGGAGCGGTGACCCTCTTTGGCGAGGGTCTCTGCGACGGTGAGCCGGACGAGGGAATCGCCGTGGTTTCCTGCCTTGTCGTCGACCTGGGCACGGTAGAACTGTGCGAGCGATCCGAACAGTTTGGATTTGATCTGCGGTGGGGTGAGACGGAGAGCGACACGGTCCGAGGGCGGGGACGGACCTGTACAAGGGTTATCCAATTGCGATCGAAGACGCCCTTTCCCATGAAGTCCTTGACTTCCTCGGAGAGTGACGAATACATCGAGGCTGTCTGAGAGGCGATCTTTGACACGAGAGTGCTTGCCTTCTTCTCCTCGATGCACTTTTCGAGAAAGACTTCAGTGGCTTGTGCGAGGATGAGGCCGACGAGGAACTTGATGACCTCGCGACTGAGGTCCGTCGAGGGTGCATGGAGAAAGTTGTCGTTGATGTAGGTGAGCATGCCTGCGCAGGTACGAAAGTAGTGAAAGGCACGCTTGAGGCCTTCTGGATCAGACCTGTTCTGGGATGCAGCGATGGCGGAGTGGGTCGCTGCGATCTGGAAGAGGATGGAGGCCTTTTCGAATGCGATGGACGTTTGCGTCGTGAGCTTGTTGGTGAAGGCATCGTGCCAGGGAAAGTTGACACGAATCTCGGAGAAGCGCAGCTCGAGAAGCTCGAGCTGGCCAAAGTACTTGTACAGCAGATCGCGGGCTGTTCAGTAGTCGAATGAACGGTTGGAGAATAGGAAAAGAGCAAGGACGAGCAACGGACCGGTGGTGTCGCTTCCAGCGCCCTTGACGGCGTCCTGTCTGCAGCGTTGGAGAGACTGGTATTCCTGCGCATACGATTCTGGATTCTCTCCGTACGACTTGGCGATCAGACTGCGAATCGGCGACGTCCAGTCTACCTCATCCGTGGTCTTTTTTGGTATCGAAACCATCGGTGACTGGTGCGACGACATGGCGGGCGATGACGACGAACGTCGGTGTTGATTCCTGTTTTACTCAATACAACTCAACCATGTCATCCCAACCCACCACTTCGAGCGAAAACATCGTCAGTCAAAAGGTGCGCACTAGTCTTTTTGTTCGTCTGCTAATGCTCACCCGAACGAGACAGTATGACCGCTGTCGTACGTTGTGTTTTCTCCCCTCCTCGCCGTCCAACCGCTGACCAGACCGCCAAGTGGCCGACTTGCTCGTCAAAACGTACGCTTCTCGCGGAACTCCCTTCCTCTGTGCACTAACCCCTGTATTAGCGGCGTAGGCTTTGGCGTCGGCGTCGTCGCCTCCGTCATCCTCTTCCGAAGTGCGTCGCGTCCGACTCCCATCCCACTCACTCACACAACCCACCACGCAGGACGCACATGGCCCATAGCACTCTCGTCTGGCTTCGGTATGGGCGCAGCCTACGCTGACTGCGACCGCTCCTTCAATCCCGCCCGCGTACCCGGCACCCGCATTATCACGTCGACGTCGACGCCCACGCCCACACCCGCACCCACTCCTTCGGAGGAAACCAAGTAGACACGCCTCCGCCGTTCGGGCACATAGACATGCTGTTTTATTTTCATTTTATATAAACGCATACGTAGAGCCGCTCCCCGTACTCGTCTCATGAGTCGGCCTCAGCCGTTCCGAGTTTTTCCGTTCTTGAACCCGACATGCCAACATCTTCACGTCGGCCGGGAAATTCACGCAGAGGCAATGTTCTCTGTGGCTTTCCGTGTACGAGCCGTTCATACAAGACGTCTGTTACGAGTTACCGCCGCTATTAGACATTGTGCTACGCGCTGCCGTCGAAACGGACGCACATGCAGTGGCACCGATGATAGGTATTGTGACGATGACGATGCGCAATCTTTGAGCTTGTGGGTGTAGCTTTTGAGCACGAGCCATGGTGCTGGTGAACGCTGTTATTACTAGTAAACGCATGGGAACCTAGATGAGTTGGAAATTTCAGTACTTGCCTTCTTCTCCATCGAACTGCATGCCAGAACCGGCCTAGGCAACCTCCATTTATCGGAATAGTCCCCAATGGAAAAAGTATCGTTAAGGACCTTTTTCGCTCAAAATTTGAATGATCAAAATCCCTAACTGGAGTTTGAAAAAATTGCAGTCACTCGATCCTCCCTTCCAGTCGCTTGCTGTTGTCCTCGTAATGCGTATACTACCTTCGTGATGCTTGCAAAACCTACTACATAGCGCAATCTGGGGAGAGTTGCCATGACATTGCAGAAAAGATGCAGATCCCACTGAGTACGTTGATGAACGACAACCCGGGGATAAACAAGAATTGTAGTGACTTATATCCCGGCAAGGTCAAGCTTTCGCGCTTCATCATCACTATTGGAAGATGCTCATTAATCTCCCACAGCAATTGTGTCTCTCGGTCTGAGTGTAGATTACTATCCCTTACCCCCAGTTCAGTACGACACAATACACAACCCGGTTGTCATTCTATGGTACATATCAATTTTGATTCTATGTCTGTGTCTTGCCTGTGTCTATGAAGTTGAACGAGCAAAAAAAAATGCAGTACTATGGTTTCTGAGATACCTGTCATTCCGATTGGAGTAACCGGTACCGCGGGTGTTTGAAGCACGAGCTCTGCCGAGTGTATGACGCGACGCGGTCGTTTAACAGGTCGCGTGTCAGAGGACGCGTTGCTGGCAATGGTGGGTCGTTGAGGATTCAGACAGTAAGCTCCCACTAGAATGGAGCCAAGGAACTCCATGATGGACTGACAAGATCATCAATATTAATGCCGCTGTAGCTGCCCACAAGGTGAGCAATCCTGATGTTGTTCACTCGATCTATTTCGTTTAGATACC
Source organism: Leccinellum rugosiceps (assembly GCA_038089755.1). NCBI lineage: Eukaryota > Fungi > Basidiomycota > Agaricomycetes > Boletales > Boletaceae > Leccinellum > Leccinellum rugosiceps. Next base: position 93,117 of record JBBPLL010000032.1, on the reverse strand, counting down.
GGTACTCTGGCATCATCTTCTAGTAAGAAATAACAATAAACATCTGCGAAAGCGGGAGGAAGCGCAAGGGATCCCGTTCTAGAGACTGATGATCCTCGTCCCGAAATCGGCCACAGCATGCGGAAATTGCGGCCCAGGACAACACATGAACATCATCGAGGTCGGAATCTCGAGCCGGTGTGCGAGCGCTGCCACCGTCTGCGGATTAAAGCTCCCTTGCACAAGTATCTGTGGGGAGGTCCACAGTTAGTTGGGACGCGACGATGTTTTACAAGGATGAGTCGCACCAAATCGATCGTGATCTGCGGGAAAGCCTCATCTAAGACTGTACAAGGAACAGTGAGCAGCCCCATCAGAGTATGCAAGCTATGACGCACTCTTTGCATTGGCCTCCATTTCCGATGGCACCGTCACCTCCTCGTAAAAGTGCACTAACTTCAGACACGACGTTTCCTCGTTGTGCTGTACGTACAAGATCATATCGAACAGCTGATTGATCTAGTCCAATCGTCTTGCTAGTGAGCTCGGACCCGTCAATCGCATCTGTACTCGACGCACCTCGTCCGTCTTCACCAACAGACACACTTCTTGTCTCTTGAGCCTCTTCATCGCGCGAATAAATGCACCTCCCCAATCCTGCGTTGACTTGAGTCGGTGCAGCAGAGGCACCTGATCATACGTCCAATACGCCCAGCGCAGAATCGCAACTTTGTTGTCCGTAATCGAAAAGAACAAAAACAGCATGAGAAAGTAGAGCGCAAACCAACTAAGCAGACGTGTCAACCATCAGTGCCCGATTCGAATCCAGAGCAAGAAACGACGCACCCAGCGATGGTCGGATCGATGGCAATATTGCCCGCAAACACGGCAGCCGCTACAACAACAGCACCGATCACACTCCATAACGAGCATCGCGAGAGGCGCGGGAGACGAGGTCGCGAGAAACGCAGCAGCAAAAGTGAGACAGGGAAGAGCGTCATCACGGCAAGCCACACGACCGAAAACCTGTAACGGATCATCAATTGCACGAACAGAAAATCCGCCGTATCGGTCGCCCACATTTTAGAAACGACAATTAAATTTGCACTGGTGCTGGCGTAGATCGCACCGCTAAATAGAATAAAAGATATAATTGCAACATACAGAGCTCCCGTCCATGGCATAGGGGCCAAGAACGCGCGAGGTAGCACGTGGTCATGGGCCAGCTCAGCAAAGAGTTCACAAGCGCTCGTTATGCCTACCGGACGAGACGTCAGCATATTCAAAAAGTAAAAAAATACAGAGGGAGGTTCTACTTGCCAGTAAGAACTCCTGCGCAAAGAACGACCACCGCATCGGTGGCCACCCAGATCCGTAACCAACGTCCAGCGACCTGTACAAAGCCCGTTATTAATGCCTATGCCACGAGCAAAAACAACCAAACCTTTTGCGCCAGAAGACTAAGTACGTTTTCTTGCGTCTGCAGTGTCAACGGAAGCATTGCCAGAACGAACAGCATCATCATAGGATTCACGATCATCGCCGAAATATGGAGGTTGCGGAGGACCTTTGGATAGGTGCCTCGTTTCATCCTGGCTGCATAAGCCGGAGCACCTACCGCGAGAGTTTCAAAACGATGTTCTCCTTCACAGAGTTCACATACATTCAAACCCAGTCAAGCCAAGCATACCGAGGCACACGCCGTCAAAGACTTGTTTCAGAATGGACACGGGTGAGGACAGTCCAGCCTGACCGGCCACCCAGTTTTCTCGCAGGAGATGACTTCCAACAGATGCCCACGCGACGACGGACGAGATCGCGAGGGCGAGCATTGTAAGAAGCTGTGCGCATACAGTAGATTAAATTAGTCCGTCATGACGCAATGCTCGGAATCTTTGTTACGCACGTGAAACGCGAGCACGCCGCTCGCGATTCTTGCACTCTCCCTAAGCCCCATCAAACTGACGCCAGCAAACAAAAGAAACACGATCAAAGCTCCGATGTAGAGCGGAAAGGGTAGGGCAACCTCTCCGGCGAGGTACGAGCTCGCGGTCGCGGCCGACACGACGGCAGTTGCAGAAAAATCTAAGAGAAGGAGCGCCGCACCCACCAGTGCAGCAGCCTTTGTTGACCCGTTCAATCTGTTCCACCGAAAGTCACGCTTCCCGGTCGGCGTTTTCGGGGGTGAGGAGGGGGCGGAGCACTCACAGATAGGTGTACGGTGCCCCGCTTATTGGCAAAGCAGACCCCAGCTCCTCCATGATGGGGCGCCAGAAAAACAATGTCAAATTGGCCACAAACATGGAAATCGGTGAGCTTTCGAGTCGCGGAAGAGTACCATCAGTTATCCTAACCACAAAACGGCCCACGACGCCAACCGACTTACTATACACCAGAGATTGCAAATACGCTGGGGATCGTGTAGAACACGCCACCCAGCATATCGTTTGCAGCAAGTGCGCTGGCCGTAAACTGACCCAACACTCGCTGATTCTGCAACTGAACAAGCGCATGGCGACCATGCGAGATATTATCGCGAGAGAGGGCAATCCTGAAAATGGAGCCCCACCCGGCGAACTCAAAGTCATCGCTCAGGTTCAAAAAGCGCGAAGGAACGGCTTTGAGCTTGCGTTCTCCCGATGTGCGCGTTCGCTGACGGCGGAGGATGATGTCGAATTGTGTTTCGGTTTCAGAGTCGTCTGAAGACGCGGAGGCGGGTGGTAGTGCCAGTGTCGCGCTCGTACGTGAGCTCGAGATTGCAGTGCCTTTGCTGTCACGTCAACGAACCTCCGGGCGGATAAATTCGACTGAAAGGCGCACCTTTTTGCGTGTGGCAAGGGTGGAGTCCATCCTCACTGTCTACCATGGTCATGATTGTCGCAGCACGCCATGTAACCTGTCACCTGGAACTGTGACACGACCAAAAAAATATGAAACGACAATAGTACTGACGACAACCTTTACATACTCCCGACCGTCGAAGAACTCTGGCACGGAGGGATCTCAGACTACTCACCAATTGACCATCATATTGATCACCATCATTTAATGTCTCTGCACAGCCCACGCAGCACGCTTCTTTCAATAGGGGTTCCGAACACGTTCTCAGCGATCGGGCGCCTACTAGATCATACACAGCAACTTCGACGACCCCCGCTTTCGACAATTTGAGGTCTGAACACAATATACGAGCGAGCTACAGCCTGAGCTCTCCATTTTTCCCCCTCTGTTGAAAGGGTTCTCTCCCTGTCACTGCAGCAAGTCCCATCATCGTAGAGTCGTAGACGACACGCATCTACCGGTAGCATGATGGATATTTATCAAGGGTGAGTTTTCGAGTACAGCATTGGCGGTTTGCGAACCCCCTCGTCACCTAACACGAACTGTGTCTTATCCCCAGCAACGCATATGATCCTTATTGCAAGTATCCGTCCGCAGGCGCGGGCACTTCTGTGGTTTTGTACAGGTATGTTCATCCGTCCGCTTTTAGCCGCACCTCTCACCCACAGCCCGAATTCACTCCCTGCATTTCCTGCTATCCTCTCCTCCGATCTTTTTTCTTTACTGTCGTCCTAGGCCCCCGACTGAAGCCGTCCCATTACTTCCGGGAAAACGTGAGCGTAGCGTGGCCAGCGTGCACGACCTCGGTGGCCTCCTGGCCCTCCTGGCCCTCTTATTCGCGGGATACCATGCGGGTGTGCACCTCCTGTATTGCACGCCTGTCCTGTCCACACGCGACCTGTTTTGGGGCAACGTCGAGGCGCATACATGCTCGACGTACGGGACGAGGGCGTATACTGCGCAGCTCATGAATTTGCCTGCAGATTGGAGGTATCGGACGGGTGCATGCAAGGCTACGCCGCTCGAGATTCATGGCGTCTCACATCTACCCAAGACTTGTGAAGATAGGGTAGGGACATACCTCGGGAGAGGATGCTCAGGAGGCTGATTACCACGATAGGGCCAAGGCGTTGTCATAGGCCGGTGGGAAATCAACCAACAGGAACCAGACTGCACGACATACTGGGATGAATACAATGACAAGGTAGCTCTTTCCTTGTCATCATCTGTCATATGCATGGTGAACAATATTGTAGGGTTGTACATCACCAGGGTCTGGGAAGAAGGTAAGAGTTCGATTTGCAAAGGGTGGCACAACCAAGACTGACGATCTTTGTCAGTATATAACGCATCACCTAGAGAATCTTCCTGAGAAAAGCGACTGGCGAGAATTCTGTGCCACGACGCCAGCTCGCTTCAACAATATGCAATTCCCAGGTGCTCAGGAGTGTATCCTGTCGGTATGTAGTGTCAACCAGGAAGCCGTGAGCTCCGACTAAACAACTCTTTGATGCGTATACTCATAGATATGGGGCGTATTCGGCCAATGGGAGATCGATGACAACAACTGCAACTGAGTGTGTTCCTTTTTTGCCCTCGTCTTTCAATCAGGCTCATTTACAAGTTATCTTCGTGTCAACCTGGTTTGCATCGTGCGTTATATTGTGCTCTCTTGAATTGCTTCCTGTAGGTTGTTTTGTACTATGCAAATCAATGAAACGGATGAGCTATAGTATTGCGAATGTTTGGTCGCCGATCCTCGCGATTATTACCGATTCGGTCGGTTAAGCTTCTAATTGCAATCAGATCCATTCATGCATGTATATTCGTTTCTTGGTATCAGCGTGGGCAGCATGCTGAAAGTACTTCTATGATACGCGGTAGGATCCATTTCGAGTCCCCGGTGCTATGTTTAAGTCTGGTTAGTATACGAGCAATAAGTGCAGTCTCAGTGAGGTGTGGGTGGAGGAAGCCACGAGTCCGAATTAGAGCTTCAAACCAGAACTGAACCGAACCGACTCGTGTTAGCGGACGTTCTCATCATGCTCCTTGAATTTCAGCAATGCTCTCATTGTGCAGCGTCACGGATCGTGGCTGGTGTTATAGCGGTGACTGTATTTGTGGGCTATATTGCCATCGATCCGGGTAACCACCGCTGATTAGAAGTTTAACTGATCAGGGGCCAGAGTCCTCTCTACGTCTAGACGACATTAAAGACAGTCAATAGCAAATGACTGGCAATTTGAGGTGCGCTCATCAAATCATTCCTGTCCCATTCGATCGCTCCGAATTCGAAATGTTGATACTTTCCGCTTTGTTCACTTCGTTTGTACTCTACTAGTGCACTCGCGTCATCTGGTGCCAGTGACTCGGTATACAGGGTATAACAACAGACCCACCGGCAAGTGCGTGGACGTCGTCTAGACGCAGAGCGGGCTTAGTGTTGTGGTGATTTCGGCGAATAAAAGTCGGGGAAATTATTATTTCACCGTGCACCCACTTCTTGGTGACTCGACGCAGACTACGATTACCTGTGATTGCAATTGCCCTTCGGCGAAAGTCTACGACGTCCACAAAGGAAAAGAAAAGAAAGGTAGAAAAAAGAAAAAGCATCGACAAGATCTTGCTGGAACGCCATAAGTAACCAAGTTCAAAGGAAGGGGATAGAGAGAAGAAAACAGTATAAATATATGCGGGACCGGCGATCACATCCAAAGTTTAACATGTCGCATAACAACAGACTTGGGTCATGCATCACGTATTCATGGTCCATCAATCCCCACATTTTGCGCGGACCCCGCGACGACAGGCGGCGGACCCGAATATGGTATCAATGGAGAAGTCCGGTTTCCTGTGAATAGCGAAGGCCCATTGCCTTCCCCCAGCGGCACAGGCGCAGGTGCTATGCCTGGACCAGGGGGAACACCAGGTCCGCTGGTGAGTATCCCAGACGGTGTCACGCCAGGTCCACCATTCGCGGTAGATAGAATGCCAGGAACCCCGGGACCGGTAGGCGGGACGACACCTGGACCTGCAAGACGGGGAGAGTATCCCAGTGGTATGCCTAGCTTGGGCAGCGCGGGTGAAGGCTTGCGTGGAAGGGAAAACGGTCCGGCAGACGTCGAGGATGGAAGAGACGCATTCATTGGAGACATTGAAGGCGAGATCGTCGAGACAGACGAAGCTGGTGCGCGGGGAGGTGAAGTCGTTAGCGGTCTCGGCAACTGCGATAGCCCATTTGGAGCCGAATTTGAAAATCGGTGTGGTACAGGTGTATGGAAGCGCTCCGGAGCGAGTGGGAATGGAGCCGGCGGAGCACTCGAACACGCAGGTCCACCAGGTTCACCTGGGCCAGGCGTCCACCCATGTCGAGGGGAAGAGGAAGTGGAGGATATGGCATGATGCGATGGCGCAAGGACAAAGGGCGTCGCAATTGGTCGGTCGCGGTCGCGGTCCCATTCTCTTTCTCTTTCTCTTTCCCTCTCTCTCTCCCATTCTCCCCTCTCCCTCTCCCGTTCGTCGTAGTTGTGTGAGGGTGGAAGGGGATGGGTAGAAGATGGGCGACTTCCAGGCATGCTATTTCCTCCCGGTTTCACCTCATCCCTTTTCCAATGTGACTTGGAAGAAGAGTTCGCAGACAAATTGATGATTTCCATTGTTTGCACTCCCGGCGCAAGGCCCGACCCCTGGGGTAGCGGAGAAGCACCCTCAGGACCTGACGAATTTGTACCTGAAACCGGCACAGAGGGATGATGATGGTGGACGACGTGGTGGTGGTGTCTATGGTGGTGATGCTGTCCCACGTGATGGTGCGGTGGTACATGTGATGATCCATGTTGGTGCTGGGTATGCTGGTGCTGGTGCTGCCCGTGAGGATGGTGATGTTGAGCATGTTGAGAATGATGAGAATGAGATTGATGCCCGTGAACTGGATGCGGCTGGTGGGGAGCCTGGATAGGGTGCTGTTGTAGCTGATGGGTATGTGAATGCGAGTGGGGATGTTGTGGGTGCACATGACGATGGGTGGGGGTGGGGACAATAGGCTGGACTTGCGATCGATCTCTCTCCCTGTCGCGCTCGTTCCTCTCGGCCCGTTCCTTCTCTTCTCGACGCCGCGCGTCCCCAACTCCCCAATCCATGCCTCCAGCAGGCTTGGAACCCCAAGCAGGATATCCGGGTCCTACGTTGGCGCCAAACTCTCGCTCTCGCGTTTCTCTCTCGCGCTGCGTTGCCAGCTCCCGGTCACGTGGGGTGGGCTCGCGCTCCCGCATTTCATGCTCCCGCTGGATCATCTCCCGCTCTCTCTCCACGAGAGCAGGACGTTGGATTCGCGTTCCTCCATAACCAATGACCGAAGTACTGGTTGCGCCTCCGGGACCGATCACGATACTTGTTCCACCTCCAGGACCGACTGAGTACCCTGCCGGACCTGTGCCAATAGAAGGGGGTCCTTGAAACACACCCATCGCCGGCTGCGAGAACGAGGGTCCATCAACAGTCGAGATCCCTGGCCCTGGTATCCCCCCAGGCCCAACAATGGAGTTTGGTATGTTCGACGGGGCGGGAGGCGGCACAGGTGGCGCAAGTCCCGAACCACCGAGCGTGATTGGGGGCCCTCCAATTTGTGTGACGTGAGTGCCAGGCGCGATGCCGGGACCTATATTTGGTGGATAGTTGTCCGCGGGACCTCCAATCCCGAGTCCATTCACTCCGAAACCTGAAGTTGGTGTGGGACCACCAAAGCCAATGGCAACGGGACCGAATCCGGATGCACCAACACCGACGCCCATCGGAACGCCCATCGGGGGACCAAATCCCATCCCGAAACTAAATCCCATTCTCCGGTGTTGAAAGAGGAAGTCAAGATCAGCTGCTATATCGTGGGGAGGGAGTGTAGGAAGGTCGGGGTATGTCGTTGCTCCATCTACATGGCCAGGTTAGTCTTTGCGACGGAAATCCCACTGAGTGCCATTAACATACTCAATCCATCAAGGCCCGGATAGACATCGAGACCTTTTGCATAAGATGGCTTTTTGTTCGTTGTAAGATGCGAGAGGTGGGATGGCAAAGGGAAGGTGTTCGCAATTTGCCGGAGGGTCGGTGCGGGAGGGGGGTTAAGTATGGCATTAGGAATACGGCGAGCTATAGGCGAATCAGTCAGTAGAGAAGAGCAGGGATTCACACATACGTACCTCCCGGTGGTCTCTCAATCGTCCTTCTCTCTCTCTCGAGCTTGCGCCTCTTCCTGTTCGTCTCGGCGATCATCTCGGCTTGGAGATCGGTGCGAGCGATCTGCAAATGCAAATGGTAAGTGGCGGATCGGTACGTGGATTGATGCGCGCAAAAACAAAGGAAATTAGAGCCACACTTAAACATGACAAAGATCCACAAGGAGCTCGTCAATACTCACATCCCAACCTTCCCAACACCATGATTCTGCGTCGCGCCTCTTCCGCGTGACTGACTCGATCTCGTGTGTCCTCTTCTTTGATGCGAGCATCAATCGTGTGTCGCGTCGTTTCGTGAGTTCGTTCTGCAGGTGGTGAAGTTCCGGATGGGTACCTGGAATCGAATGAGCTGAAAACAGGACGAGAACGACGCGTACTTACCGTCACAAACCAAAGCTTCTTCCCATGCTAAGCCCTCTATTTTTTCTACGTATACCCTCTCTCGCAGCAACGCAAACTTGAGTTCGATGGTTGCCAGGACATCAAGGGCCTCTGCTCTGTGAGCAGGCTGGAGATCAGGGTCCTCGTCCTCGGGTTCCGGTTCAGCATGCGGAGTGGGAGAGGGCGGCTGAGACGGCTCCTCTGGCTGCGGGTCCTCGTCCTCGTCAACGTCGTGTTCTGCTTCTCCATCTGGAGCAGGAAGGTGATCTTCGTCATCGAGGGGGTCTTGGTCCATGTCTTGGTCCGGTGTAGTGCGAGGCGCGAGATCTTCGTCTGGAGGGGAGACCGTTGGATCTACAGACGCACGGATGGAGGGTGGGACAGATGGGTCATCAAGGCCAGGGTCTATGGCAGAGATGGAAGGAGGAGTGGGTTTTACGTTTGTATCGAGTGATGGACGAGGGGCAGACTGTCGAGGAAAGGGGAGGTCTTGGTCTTCTTCGTCTTGGCCGTCTTCATCGACGTCCATTTCGTCGTCGTCGGATGCACAAGACGAAAGGCTCTGGTCATCATTATCGCTCTTGTCGCCGTCAGGGTTGTCTTCGTCGGATGTGGGGGCGTTTGGATCATAGAGCTTGTGGCCCTGTTCCCACAAATTCTTGAGCATTGACATTTGCTGCTCCCATTTTATCCTTGCCATTGGCCTGATACCATGCTTGGATCGGGGCATTTTTGTGTGGTCGAAGGGCATAGGGACGACGACCTTTTTCCTGCGAGAAGGATGGGGGGAGTGACGTCGAGGGTGGGGCTTGCGTTCGAGGGGGCGATCCTTGCGTGGATCGGGCTCTTCGCCCTCTTCCTCCTCCATGGCGCGGGGAGGGGTGGGGAGTTCCTCCTCCTCTTCCTCTTCTACATCTGGGGAAGCACTGTGAGATATTGTTTTTTCTGGGGGAAGGGGCGCGGGGTCGAAATCAGGGTTAGGGGGACGGCTGGGTCCAGGTGTGGGGGCGGCAGTGGAAGGGGAGAGAGGAGGGGGGGGAGGAGGGGCGGAGGGAGAACCGGTGGCTCCATTCTTGTATGCCCATCCCCACATGGGGGCGGGCACGAGACCGCCGCGTTTCTTGCGCTTGCTAGAAGAAGCAGAGACAGCGGACCTGAAGGCGTTGGGGGGGATAGTCTTTCTGGCGAGATACTGGCGCCGTCTCTGCGGAGGGTTGGCAGAGGGCGTAGTGGATGTTGTGTGTGAGCGTGGCGGGGGATGGTTGTCGTCGTCGTTGTCAGAGAGAGAGGGGAGAGCGTCATTTGCGATCTTTGTGTCGTGGTCGTCGTCGGTGAGCTCGGAGAGCTCGGACTCGTCGATGGGATTTGGCGGTGGTGACGGGGACGGGGACGGGGAGGAGAGGGAACCGAGCGGGGAAACTGAGTGGGCCATTGGCGAAGACGACGACAACGACAACGACGACGACGTGGAACGACCGCTCGAAGACGCGTGCGACGACGAGGAGGCGATCGAAGCGTGTCCAAATTCGGAAAAGACCAGCTGGACCGTGCGTCACTGGTCACGTGAGCGATCCATGAGATCTCAGGGGTTGTGATTTCCTTTTTTGGATGTATCTACGATGAACGTCCATCTTGACGTGCTCGAGCTCGTCTTTCAGCAGCTCGACACCCCCGACCTCGCCGCCGCAGCGCTAGTCAGCCGTGGATTCCTCGCAGGCGCATTACCCGCCCTCTACTCACACATCGAGTACACCACACGCCATTCAAAGCGCGCGCTCCAAGTATCTTCTCCCTTTGCCACCCTCGCCGCTCACAACCACCTCGCCGTGCACGTCAAGCGCATCGCCGTACACGATGCACCAGTACTGCAGCCCTCATCCCACCAGGTCTGCCCTGCATTTCTCCGAGATCTCGCTCTTGCACTCCGCACGGCGACAAACATCCGCTCCTTTGTCTGCACCCAAAAGATCCTCGCGCCACTCCTCCCCCCGCTCCTCGACAAGGACAGGCTCACACACCTGAGAGTATGCGCATCTCTGGGTTCCAGGCAAGTTTCCGCTCTCGAGGAGTGCAAAGGTCTCCAGAGCCTCTCCCTCGACTTTCCGTCCTGGAATGTCATCGACATCTTACCAAAGTGGACCGTTGCAATGCAAAAGACCCTCGCTCATCTCACACTATTCGTACGTGCCACACCCTCCCCACCTCACATATAGTACTCACGCGTACCAGATGACACAGGACATCGATGCCACCGCGTTCAAGACCACCCTAGCTCAACTGCCTCGTCTCCGTGGTCTGCACGTGATCGGTTGCCCAAGAATAACCCACATCACCGTCCTCAAGGCCCTCTCCAACACCCCCGAGCTCCGGGAGTTGTCTCTCACCGTATTCGTAAGCCTTTCACCTTCCAACATATCCTGTCCCCTCACCCTCCCTTAGCCGTCCCAAGAAAACGTGCTTCCCCCTCTCAATTTCTCTATTCCTCCCATTACTCATCTGTCCATCGACGTCCGGGCCTCTTACCCTAACCTTCAATCCCTCATCGCACGCATCCTCTCTCGCGTTTCCCCAAGAGATGCCCTCGCCATATGCGGCGGTTGGATCGGCGAGATGAAAAGTACCTCGGAACGCAATAATGCACCGCAGGATGCCGGCGCAGGTGGTCCAAACTCCCACGTCTTCCATGGTCATGTGCATCTAGGCCCCATGCCCCCTCATGGTCACGGTCACGGCCACGGCCAAGGACAAGGACAAGGACAAGGGCATGGACATGGACATGACCATGCCAACGATCTGCCGCTCCTCACTCCTCCGAATCCACATCACCCAAACAATCCCGAGCCATACGCAGGCCCACCTCCACCCCCGGGACACCCGATCCCGTTTATTGGTTTTCCCTTCCCTTTCCCCCCTGATGACGACGACGACGTGCCTAACCCAGGTTCTGCAGACCCATCCAACCCAGCACTCGATTCTGATCAACACTCGCATCCGCTGATATCTTCATTTCCTCCCACACTCTCTGTTCTCCATCTTCCTCAGATCTCCCCTGCTGCACTCAAAGAGGTTTTGGACCGTTGTCAAGACATTCAATTGTTGGGCATTGTCCTAGGCACCACCTTCAGCGCGACTAACGCTTCATCCAAAGCCAACAGGACGTCCGGCCGTCCGGCCAGTCGAATCAAGCCAACGTTGAAAGCGGCGGGGGTCAGACCCGAGATCAACACGCTGGCTAGCATCCTCTCCCGCGCACGAGCACTGCGAGAGTTGATCGTCGACACCAGTGCCGCAGACCTATCTGGGGGCGCCGGCCCGAGTTCCGACAGATCAAGCAGCTCCCTCATCGCGCTGCTCACACCTCTCTCTGTACGCTTGATGATGCGGGAGTCGCCCCGCTTGAGGAGGATTGTTGGCGAGTGCCGCGTATGGGAGGTGCGTTCTTTGCTTTGCTCAAATTATGTCCGTCTCGCTCACTGTGACTAGTCTCCGACGCCCGCCCCGTCGACGCCCGTCCCTTTCCCGCGCTGCCTCGAGATTGAGCTCACGCTCACCAGGGCTCGCTATGGTTCTGGTGCGGGCAACAACCATGCGCATGGCATGCCAGGCATTGGAACTCACGGAGGTGGACACGGCCAAATGGAAGGGAGCAACGACCACTGGTTCTGGTTGACGGGGAGCGAGAGTGGGGACAAAGTCCATGGGGGGTTCTACTAGGTCGAAACGTGTGGGGGTGAATTCTACCGGTGGAAGCTCCAAGTCGAAAGCATGTCTCACTCGCGACCCTGATATGTATATGCTTACACTTTCATCCAGTGCTAGTGGCGTGCGGAACCCTGTTGTGACAAGTACGTTTTGTTACTCAATTGTACTTATTGTATTATTGGAACGCGGAAGCGAAATATCAACTTGTGAATGATATCATTACAGAGATATGGAGGACAAGTCAAGATGTACCATACATGAAAGCATGAGGATCGTGTGGATCGTAATCTGGTAGTCATCGTGATCAAAGAAGATGGTGGTCGAGAAGACAAAAAGAGCATGAAACGAACACTTGAAGCAACCCGTGGCGATCGGCTTGGCAACTCCAGGCGACCAAGACGCCTGCATCAGCACTCCGCGTGACGTCGCTTTACACAGTTTTTTTCAGGCAGCTTGACGCTCCTCGACCGCCTTGCTCGCAGCCTCCGCCCAGTCCGACTCCCGAGTGCCGAGCTCCACTGGGAGGACGGTGAGGTTAAAGTGCATGAACGTCAGTCCAAACGGCTTGCGAATGCGCGATTCCCAGCCTTCAGGGAGACGCTCCTCCAAGAGCACCGTACGGAGATCGTTCACTCGTCCACCGAAAATGGTCAGCATCGTCGATGAACTAGCAAAAAGGTACCGAGGAGGTAAACGAGAATCATTAGTTCATTTTGATAGATGACGCCACCAAAAGAGACTTACTTGGCACTCCCGAACATTTTGTGGAACAGAGAGAGGGAGTATTCCTTGTTGATCGCCTTGGCTACGGCGCGACGTTTTCCTTGGATGCGGGACAGGTCATTATTTCCAAGGATCACGCCGATCTCTGGGTGTTTGCCAGTGGCGGACGAGAGGAGTTCCTCGATGTACATATCATGCTTGCCGGCTTGGTTAGCTTGCAGCGCTGTGTCCAATCCTGATAGATAGACGAGTCAGCGATCTCGTCCATCATCGTCACTCGCAAAGAGTGAGTCACAAACCAACATTGGTACGTACGGGTGAGGGAAGCGTCGTGTTCAATACCATTGTGCAGGTCTAGCTCCTCCAAGTCAAACGTATCCCGAGAGTAGTTTTTCTTCAGCATGCGGGCAGCGTAGTGCGGCACGAAGGAGCAAAATGATGGGCTAAAGTTGTAAGTCGGGCGAATTTTTTCAGTGAGCTCGGTGAACTTAATGCCTCGTCCGGTGCGCGAGATGATGCCTAACATACGGTCGAACGCAATGATAATCAGATCAGTGGGTTGGATCGCACGACACTGATGATTGACAGTGGACACACCGTGGTTAGCCATCGCATTGAGCGCTGGGCAAGAGCATCGACTGTCTCCCTCTCGCGGTGGTACGTATTCAGGCCAGTAACCACCATAGCCCGGGTTACCTGCGGGCGTCACTTTGCCAACAGGTCGCTTGAACAGCACAACATTGGCTAGCGTCAATAAGACGTCCCAGCTCATCACACCCGCAAGGTAAAATGTGTAAGAAACAGTGTCGACAACACTCATTGTGTGTGTTGTGTGGAGCTAAACCGCAAACAAGAGGAGAGAGAAGAGACTACCAAACCAAGGGAACCGAGTAAGGCCTCGAGGCCACATTCTGATATATAGCCGCACGAGGAAACAAGCGTGTCATAACAAACAACCACCGCGCTTTTCAAACCGGTTCTGGAAGTGAATGCGTTACCCGGTATGACAAACTGTGACGTGTTGAGTCGGAAAAAAATGTCTGTCAAGTTCCATCAACGCTGGTGAATGACGATGGGTTGGGGTGAGATTACATAGGCGGTGCCGGTTGCTCAAGTACCCGAAACTCGACATCGGTCAACTGTGGTGGTGAAACCGACGAGGAGAACCCGTAGAAGACCCGGGTCCCACAGTTATTATCGCCCGCGATCCATGTATAGGCATGGGGCGCATGCTTATCATCTTGGGCCAAGAATACATGGAGGCTGTCCAGGTGCCCGTCCGAGCTGATCGATTGAACATGATTGGCGTCCATTTTCTGTACAAACGACCATAGTCAAACTAGTGTTCTGGTAACTCGCCCAGCAACGAGTCTCAGCATGACAGGCAAGTCCGGCCAGCGTGGGTTCGCGTCCGCGGAGTCCGCTGGGGCTGAGCGCTTGGAACCAAGGCACGGAACTTTTTGAGATTCAATCATTGTGCCCGCTCACATGACAACTGAGACCCAAATAAAGCCAGGATAACAGATCAGCGCTCATATTCTGAGACGTAGTACACTCACGAGATGTTCTTCAACGAAATACATTCAACTCGTCAAAGGGAGGAAGTAGAGGGCTAGATAGCCACTGCACTCAATTAGTTAGGCGTAGAATACCTGCGAAAAAGAACTAGCTCTGAATTACATAATACCTAATATAGGGGTCCATGCGGTAGCGGCCTCTAGCCTCATCAGGTAACTCTATCTCTATACCGGTTAGCCGGCAGTCAGACAGGGGTAACCAAGAATCCCAGGACTATGACTTCCCTGAAAGTCTTTTCCGGTTTCCCCATTGACGGTTATTTGATGAGTTGCAGTATCATGGTTGGAGTTTTTGAGTAGGTTCTCTTGCAGCAGGTTGTTTACGCGGCTTTGTTTCACTCGCAGGAGCCATGACACTCGTATGTAACGTCAAGTTGACCGACGTGCTGCTCTATCCCGCAGTCCAAACACATACTAGTATGTCTCCCCGAATGACTTTGTTCTTGTCTTGACCTCTGTCGATTTCCCCGAAAACACAAGGTTTGATCGCGACGTCTCTTTTGTTCTCACTTAAGCTTCTTCTGCATAACAACCATAGATCATGTTCAGTGATTCCACGGCGGCCATGTGGGGCGCTTGGCGCCTGGGACGTAGGAAAGTAAAATTCTTTTGACGGTTGCGTGAACCTCGCCCGCTTTCGAGCGCCTTTCCCCATCGAGCATTCTCCAAAATTTCCTCGTGACTAGCACTAGTGTGTATGGCGAGTGACGGCAAAACCTAGATGCAAGGATGGGAATCGCCACGTCTTTCATATACTACATCGCAGCTTTCTATTAGCACGATGGAGCTGGTGACGAATACGAACTACACTGACGCTTGTCACGACATCGTACAGATGATTTATCCACAACCAAATCCCCCTACTGAGTATCAATCGAGTGTTCATCCGCTTGTCAAGTACACTGGCCCAAGATCCAAGTCATCTTTGAGTACGAACCAGCAAAATGCGCTGGATAGACCAAGACCCAAGGAAATGTATGTGAAATAATACCCCTAGTGAATTCAGGTGAATCAAGAGGGAGGAATAAGAGCATCGCGATATTACACACCTCATCTCGGGGCGATGGGTATCGATAACGGGTGACACGGGATGGCCCATCAAATAATCGGTAAATGGGCTCTGATGTAGACATAAAGGGGCTGCATGACACGGCAGAAGCCGCATGCCGTGCTCTTAGAGAACGGGCACGTTGCAGACGACGTGACTCTAGAGCCGACGCCGACATATGCGGAGGGCAGGCGGGACCGTCAAAAGTGACAGGAGGGGGGAGAGACCAAGGCAATGCCCAGGCGTCTTTATCTATGCTTTTCGAATGTAAAGGAACCGTCCTCCACGTCAAACGTGCGGCAGAGGGGATGTAAAACGCTGTGAGGCGTTCAACTGGGGTGGGCCTCTCTGCAAGCCTCACTGGTGCGTCGAAGATGTCAGGTATCTCTAGAGCATTAGGAGAGTCGAATGATTTTGCTGAAAGGGCAGTAGCAGACGGAACGGCTGAACGGCTGAAGGAAGCAGAGAGGAATCCACGGGGAGCAACGTCGGAGACAGCCCGAGAGGTGAAATGGCAAAACGAAGTCATCACGGATAGCGTTGACTCCTTCCAGAAATCAGATGAAAGCAACAGACAATTTATATGCAATCTCCCATTTCCAAGCATGGTCTATCCAGCACAAAAAAATATAGAGAAAGTCGTGGACCGAATTGGCATGGATATCGGAAATGAAGCGGCCATAATCTGTTTGAGGAAGGTTCTGGCTTGGCCATGGAACCGTCTGGTATCGAAAACAATCTGTAACGACTCAGGACACCAAGATTAGATAGAACCTATTGGCACAACTCTTTCTCAACGATGAGGGATGATATGTGAATATAGTGCGATTTTTGTACTTACTGGGTAGAAACACGACTGTTTCTGAGAGTCTTTCGGCGCCCCCGAGGGGAAAGAACCAAAGAAAGACTATTAAGTGTGGTCACGACGTGGTAAAAAGCCATATGCGTAGAAGTTGGGCCGCACAAACTCCACGAGATAGATTGCAGTAGAGTACTGCTTTGGGTGATGAGTAGATGCTCAGCTCGTCCAGATTGGCCTACATCGCACATTCAGTCAAACACTTGAGTAAAGGTCCACTAGCATGGCCCACAAGTAAAATCAGACCTACCACATATGTTCATCTTTGGACTCTCGTGGTTCCGCTGTAATAGATCACCCAATCCCAAGAAGACGACCGTTGGGTTAACTCACATTAAAATGCGCTTCTCCATATGGAACTTGCCAAGTGATCTGAACAGCGGATTGTCCTTTTAAGCAACCATCATAAGCTGCTGCTATTGGGGCAGTGAGCCCTGCCAAGTCCACGCTTCTGTACACCGAGCTCCGCATGGCACCACAATTACATAGCAACATGTGGAACATGAGTAGCACTTAGGTGCGTACAATTCGGTGCAGGTGCACCGAGCGTTTATCCAACAGTAAACGGGGATTACGGAGGCAAAGTTGCACTGCCAGTGACGATTAATAGTGGCACGACATGAACATGGACAAGCAGGATGATTCCACGATGCGGGCCACCATCCACGTGATGAAGCACCTTGGCGAATTCCCCGGAAGCGAACTTCAATGTCACAGCCTCTTTTGTTCTTCGCAGGCTGACGCGCTACTCTGGTGAGTGCTACGATGCCGTCAACCAGCAACTTGAAGTAAGTAAAGCGAGTCTTGTTGATGGGCGGTTGCATCGCCTCAGAGATGGAAAAATTAAATGTTCTATTAGTGGTAGCAGTGACTTGAAATTTCGCCCTGCTCCGGGTTCCTTACGCCTCGTCACTCCGGGCCACAGGGGACTGCACGTGTGGGAGTCGTGTCCGGCAACACTCACGTTCCACGTTCCATATCTCGGAAGCACAGATAGGCTGCGATGATACCACCTGGCAAACATGAGGCTCTGCCTTCATGAACGATAGAAAACTCTTACGTCTCAGCGTTCTGGGCCGACTAACCTACTCCCGACAATGACTAGCACCCCTCCCAGTGATACCGAATCTTCGGCTCAAGCGCCGCCCCAGAGCCCGATCTCCGGGATACCCCTCCCTCAATATGGCTATGGTTCTGAGTACTCTTTCGACACTCTTATCCAAGATAACCCTTTCCTCTTCCGCGTCTATACTCCCAAGACCCGTTCCCAGATCTTTACCAAGGGGGATGAGCCGTATTTCGTGGGGCAAAAGTTTAATGAGCGCTTCACCCGAGCTGCCGAGCGGCTCAAGGACTCATCGCTTAACCCTGGCCAGTCAGTCGCCTCTGTCTGCACATACGAAGATGTCGCCCTACACATGGACTGGACACAGAGACATATGTCCCCGTTCATCTCGACCACTTTCAGCTTCGTCTGGGCCATTTGGGAGGCTACTCGACGCTACAGGGTTGGCCTGAAGCACGATGTCGAGATCGCCATCATCGATGCTAGGATGCTCGCAGGCCGAGCAGCTACCGCATTGGAATTATTGCGGAAAGGTTCTCCTACAGAGTAAGTCCACCTCGTGCCCCAGATTACGGTCCATTTTATCAACCTATTTATCTAGGAGACACCTTGACCACTGGAAGTGGTACAGATATGCTTTGGAATCGCAGGACGTTCTTGTGCACGGAGCCATTCCTGCCCCAGCCGTGCTGGCCTCTGTCCCGCTCCTTTCCTTGATCGATAAACTTCCATCCTACTTCCTACGCAAAAGCTGCGATCTCAAATCTTCTCAGTCCTCGTTGGACAGTCTGGCTTGGGATACCATGGACCGCAAGCCAAGTTTCCGGCAATTTTGCCAAGATATGTCTGACCAGTTTTTGCAACTTTCCGCTGAGCGTCGCCTCCGCGATGCGACTGGCGGGTCTGTGCGCTTGGCAATGGCCTTCCTCAGACCATGGTTCCACAAAGTCGTCGCAAAGGACTTTTCGCAAGCAACCGAGATGGTTTGCACGCTAGCCTTTATGATCGCACAGTGGCCTGCCCAGTGGTGGTCACGGGACCACCTGGAAATGTGGTCGGTTATCAGGTCACTCGTTCGAGCACTCGCAGAGGAGGTCCGAGAGAAGCAAAAGGGAGAGGTGGACGAGGAAGTTCGCAGATTGCGGGATGCTGTGGAAGACGATTACGAGATGATTTCCAGCGTCGGCTCTATAAAGGACGTCCTCCAGAATGAAAGGGGGATGCTATTGCCAACCCCACCCCTTACTCCTCCGCCGTCGTCTGCACCCTCAGTCATTGCCATTGATTGCAACTACCCCGCACCTACCGACCAATCAGTGGTCTCTACTCCAACGCAGGATGTCGCCCCAGTGCCTCAGCCCACGGAAGGCTCGGATAATTCTCCTCCGGCAACGGTTATCCTTTCTCCCACCATCATCATACATCAACAGCTGCAGAAAGAACAGCATCCTCTTGTAGAGGCGCACCCCGATTCGCTGTCTCTGGATCACGGCATTACAAAGCCCAAGAAAACACATTCATTCATTGAGACGGCATCTTGTGTTATTACTGGCGTTCTCGTCGGCGCCTTCATCACTCTTTGTATCATCAATTCTCAACGCCGCACCCTCATTTATGTTACCTAGATGATCTCATCAGCTCGGGAACCAAACGCCCAACTACTGCACTCTACACGAACACGATGGGATTCGACTTTGACGGAAATAAAGTCCGTGATGTATTGGTACGGACATAACTTTATAGTAATATTTATTAAGTATCGCGAGCTGGGTTCCGGTTACGCTCTAGTCGACATGTATACGTGCAATAGGTTATATAGCAAGCAATGTACTTGGGTCGAATAGTGAAATAAGCTTATTTACTTTTGACTTTGACAACATTCACGTCAACCATGGACGCCTCGACTTCTCAGTCCCATCGGACTCAGCTAATTCTCACTGCAGTGTCGGCGTGTGTAGTCACTTCCACCTTATTCACGGCTTACAATGCGTACCGCCAGAGAGAACGGCGAAGAGACCTCAACCAAGACGTCCTTCGGTCTATAACCGCGAGCAGCACCCACGTTGAACGACCTACGCCTCACGAACTTCCAGTGACGACTGAAGCTAATGAAGAAGAGACGTTCATACGTCCCAATCACATTGGTGGATATAACGAAGTCCTCATCAAGGAACAGCTCGCACGAAACTATGCGTTCTTTGGTGAGGAGGGCATGGCACGCGTCCGTGCGGGTTCCGTCGTCGTGGTGGGTTGTGGGGGCGTGGGTAGCTGGGCTGCGGTCATGTTGGTTAGGTCGTACGTACAAGACGGTGCGGTGATGCCCGTCCTTGGTCTCTGTCATGCCCCCCGAAAAAAGAGTTTTTAACAATTTCTTTTCTGTAGCGGGGTCTCGAGGATACGGCTCGTCGATTTCGACTATGTGACGTTGTCGTCCCTGAACCGACATGCGACGGCCACGCTCTCCGATGTCGGGACTCCTAAGGTGGGGTGCATCGAACGGACATTAAAGCAGATTTCACGTTGGGTGGAAGTGGATAGTCGGGTGGAGATTTGGAGGAAGGAGGAAGGGGGGAGGTTGCTTGAAGGCGCTGACTGGGTTATAGGTGAGTGTCGATTGTTTCCGGAAGTTGGAATACGACCTTCATCACACTAACAGATGCCATTGATAATATTACGACGAAGGTGGACCTCCTCAAGTATTGTCATGATCACGACATCAAGGTATGTTCGGACAAGGATGGCAGTGGAGACGAAACTCGATTGTTGGCTTCCAGGTGTTCTCGTCTATGGGTGCTGGCGCCAAGTGTGATCCTACTCGAATACAAATTAGCGATATATCTTCTACCATTTACGATCCCCTCGCGCGTTCTGTGAGACGGAGATTGCGATTCCAGGGCGTCTCATCGGGTATCCCAGTGGTCTATTCCACTGAGGTCCCAGGAGATGTCAAACTGCTACCACTGCCCGAGGAAGAATTCCAGAAAGGCGACGTCAAGGAACTGGGTGTATTCGATGATTTTAGAGTTCGAATACTGCCTGTGCTCGGTGCGTGCTAGTCGATATTCACCTCTGATGCGGTTCTCACTATGCACGCAGGGCCTCTACCATCCCTCTTTGGCTTGTATATAGCCACATATGTGATTTGCGAACTGGCAAAGAAACCCATTTTAAACCCTCTACCTATCAAGAATCGCAGAAAACTATACGAGCGGCTCCTCAGAGATCTTCTCCATCGTGAATCAAAATTTGTCGGCGAACAGATCAAGCATGTGTCCTTATTGTTCCGATTCACTCGCCCTATATTGACTATTGTCTAATCTAGCAAATTACCGATCGACGAGGATGATGTTGCCCTCATATTCGAAGATCTGTATCTCGGGCGATCAATTGTGCCTCCCCATAATGTCCCTACTCGACCACAGTTACTTCGCTGGGACCCCTTGAAGCCGTTCATTTTAGAGAACTGTGTCGTCTTTGAGTTTGCGGAAGCGGAGAAACACCAAAAAGAGTGTCTTGGAGTTGGCAATATTAACGAGCGTCGACGTCCGGCCAAGGTATGGGGTGATGATGTGCAGTGTATCGTTGACAAGAACGCGACCGAGATCGAGAAATATCGTGCGTGGGTAGGGCTTTAGATTTGTTTTGTAGAGAGTATGTACATGTTGCTCCGGTTATGCGGAGGTTAGCCACGTGGCGTTGACTGATACCGGCGCAAACTGAGTAACTTGCCTTAACCCTTTGCAAAATGGCATACGTTGCCGTGGACGCGGACGAAGTGAGTACAACATTCAATAAGTCTCTACTAGATACGGATTTACTCTGCTCGCAGCATTTGGAAGAGGGTCCAGAAGGTCTTGAGTTCAAATGTGAGTGGTATGGCACCGATGCCCACATCAAGCTAGAGAAGTTTCCTTCTCCTTTCTAGCGTTCCTTGGTGCTGGAGATGGCGGAACGCAATCCGCGACCCCCAACGTTGACCGTGGTAGGTTTCATGTTTGGTATTCAAACGTTTATTGTTGAATACACGGGTTGTTTTGGACAGGCTATCAGAGTACTTCATCTAAAGGTCCTTCAGGCTTTTGGTCGGTCGAATTCTATCAACCTTATTTCGATGTCGACACCTTTATTGTCTTGAAGCGCTGTTACACGACATTGCTTCCGTTCTCCCCGAATTACCTTACCTCCCTCTCCTCTGGCTCCGACCTATACGGCCCTTTTTGGGTCTCTACGACGCTCATTCTAGCACTCTTCCTCTCCTCCTCGCTCGCTGCCAGCATCTCCAAGTACCTCTCCGCGCCCGGCACTGAATATGACTACAATTTCGGATTGTTGGGGCTCGCTGCAACAATCGTCTATGCGTACAGCTTTGGGGTGCCACTGGCTTTCTGGCTAACCTTGCGGTATTTTGGTGTCGGTGAATGGGGCATTGTGGATGCCCTTGGCGTGTGGGGATATGGTCTCTTTGTATGGATTCCCGTCTCTGTTCGTCGTCCTGCTTGCTGTGTACCGTCGGGTTCTGACGCGCGACGAACAGGTGCTGTGCGTGATCCCGGAGTCCATCACACGCTGGGTCCTTGTCGGTGTGGCCTTTGGTCTCTCTGGCTACTACCTCGCTGCGAACGTTTATCCCATCCTTTCCAGTGTAAGTCTCTACTCCACTTGCCAATCGAGTTTGGTTGGACCGTTGACCAAACTGCAGGCGGATGCCAAGGCGACGCGACTTCTCATTGTCGTCGTTGCCGTGCTGCACGCTAGTCTCGCGCTCACGTTCAAAGTACTATTCTTTAGTTATTACGTCGTGCGCGATCTGAGCGCGGGGAACGATCAATTACGGTAGTGCTGGGTGTGTAGGATGTTCAATTTTCCGTATTTGTATCATGATCAAACGGGACTACATATTTGAGCGTTTGAATGGAATACCAGACGGATGCGGCTCCCTTTCAAGGGCTGGGGCCACCCTACAATTCTCGCTATTCCGTTCTGGTAAATCTTGTCCAAGATCCGAGTCGAAGCTTGTTAAGGACTACAACCGACTCCCTCCCAACCGGTATCGAATATCAGTTCGGGTGGAGATCATGGAAACGAGACAAATATTGAAATTTGTAGTATCTGTTTTCTAGGAGTTGTCTCTCACTCCTTACCAGTCACGTGTCTCGCCCTACATATACCCGACCCGCCCATACGATAGATCATCAGTAGCCCTTGTATCCGTACGTCGTAGTCGCCCTATAGAGCGTGGTCCTGTTCTTTCGTGCCCGCCCTTCTCAGTGTTTCCGCCGTTGGCCACGGTCGGCTTCCATTGTGTGCTCGAATACATCTAACAAGTCAATCAAGAATCGTTATCATCTTAGTAATACCCAATCATTGCCTGTGAGTCTTGTGCCCCAAGGAAACCGCAGGCTGACGAAAGATTCCAAGGGTCGTCAAAGTGCTTGTGTATTCCCGCACTAACAGAGTGCCCGGCTCTTCGGACGGTATGACCCCAGGTCGACTTTGTTGCTGACCGCAGAGATGACTAATCCCCTTGACTAAGGCAAGAAGACAAGTACGCGCGTACTTTGTCACCTCACAAATCTCATCCTCGAAAGCTTGATCACCAACCATGTATCCCATGACTATAAATTATGCCAACGTGCAGCTCGAGGTGTTCAAACCATCACTCAAAGCTTTCTTGCCTACATGACTTTCGTACAACAAACCCTCGCACTCTTCAAGCCAATCAAGGTTGGCCGGATGATGCTTAAGCATCGCGTTGTTCTCGCCCCCATGACCCGTGTCCGGGCGTATGATTCCCATGTACCTGGGCCACAACAGGCATCTTACTATGCCCAGCGCGCCTCCACACCGGGGACGCTTCTCGTCACAGAAGCTACCTTCATCTCCCATGACGCAGGAGGAAACGCAAACGTCCCGGGCATTTACACCGATGAACAAATCCAAGGTTGGAAAAAGGTACGTGTTATGTATGCACGCCCGCTGCTGATTCATCTGAACATTGTCTCGTGACCACGCTAGATTACCGACGCTGTTCATGCCAAGGGATCGTTCATCTTCCTCCAGCTCTGGGCGCTGGGACGTACTGCCCAAATAGATGTCCTCGAGAAGCAGGATCCACCGTCGCCATACGTGTCCGCATCGGCTGTCACCCTGACCGGCAGGTCGAAGCCACCTCGTCCATTGATTGAGGCCGAGATCCAAGATTACATTACCACGTACGCAAAGGCAGCAAGCAATGCTGTACACCGCGCCGGATTTGATGGAGTTGAGATTCATGGTGCAAATGGATACCTGATAGATCAGTTCCTTCAATCAGTGTCGAATAAACGCACGGACAAATGGGGCGGGGACGAGGAGGGTCGTACGAGGTTTGGGAGGGAGATCGTCGATGCCGTCGTGGATGCTGTCGGTGAAGACCGAGTTGGAATGCGCATCAGTCCATGGAGCCCTTTCCAAGGTGAGCCTCAGTCTTTGTACGGGTCCGCTCGCTATGATGCTCAATTCCGAGTTTTCAGATATGAAGATGCCGCACCCTCGATCAACCTTTGCATACCTCGCTACCGCGCTGCGTGATAAGCACCCAAGGATGGCATATCTTCATGTGATCGAGCCTGTTGCCGAGGACGATGTGGAAGCCGCAGAGGAAAACAACGACTTTTTGCGAAAGATCTGGAATGGTGGCAAAGGCGGCGAAGAGAGGACATTCATATCAGCTGGCGGGTATACCCGTGAGACGGCGCTCCGCGCTGCCGAGCGGAAGGGCGGGCTCATCGCGTTCGGGAGGACCTACGTTACAAACGTGAGCGTTCTTACGTTTTTCTATGCTCATACTATGCTCACATTACATTGACTTGATTAAACAGCCTGATCTTCCGGTGCGACTACAGAATAGTCTTCCCCTTGCGCCGACGGATCGGTCAAAGTACTACTTACAGGGTAATTTGACACCCTTTGGATACAACGACTGGCCATTTGCAGACGGTATTGTTCACAGTGGAATCGATGGATCGGTCTGAAGTAATACGGCTTTAGAAGCAGAGGTGATTCATTTTGAGTATACGTAGGAATGTAGATCCGTGGCGACGTAGTAACCTTAATAATGTTCTATAATGAAGTGGGCTCAGTAGGAATCAAAATGTGGTCTTGGAAAGTCTACAGCAAAAGTTGTGATGATAAAGAGTTCTGAGTGAAAATGTCTAGTAACTAAGTACAGTCCAACTCCAACTCAACAATGGGTATGATTATGTTGTGTTGGTAACATGGTCAGCTACTAGAAATTGTTCACCAATTGAGTGGACAGAAATATTTCATTCCAATGCAATCAAGTCCGAGGGTTGTCAAGGTAGGGAGTGTTTCAATCTCGGACCTTTCCCTTCACCGACTGCGACCAAGTCGGAGGGTCTCAAACAAACTTGAACTAGATCTCGTTCTGAGCTTGATCGATCGATCATCGACCAGCCACAATACCATGGGCCATATATCGCGCCGACGTGGTGGCATCACGAGCCTTTCTTCACCTGCTAGCCATCATCCATGGCCTCCGTACCTGCACTCCTCAAGCCGGCCAAGGTTGGCCGGATGACGCTTCAGCATCGTGTCGTTCTCGCCCCTTTGACTCGTCTCCGGGTGCACGCCATCTCCCATGTACCCGGGCCTCACCAAGCATCCTATTACTCTCAGCGCGCGTCCTCACCAGGCACCCTTCTCCGAGTCATCACAGAGGCCACGATAATCTCCCATGATGCTGGAGGATTCTCACACGCCCCGGGCATCTACACCGACGAACAAATTCAGGCTTGGAAAAGGTACGCCGTGCAGGGCCGAGAGCTGCTAATCCATCTCAACCGCTCCGTGGCCACGCTAGGTCGCCGATGCCGTTCGTGCCAAAGGATCGTTCATCTTCCTCCAGCTCTGGGCAGCGGGTCGTTCTGCGGATGTCACTTTCCTAGAGACGCGGGATCCACCGTCGCCATATGTGTCCGCGTCGGCTGTCGCCCTGACCGGCAAGTCGAAGCTACCCCGCCCGTTGACCGACTCGGAGGCGGAGATCCAAGATTACATTGCCGCGTATGCAAAGGCGGCAAGCAACGCCGTACACCGTGCTGGATTCAATGGAGTTGAGATACATGGTGCAAATGGATACCTGATAGATCAGTTCCTTCAATCCATGTCAAATAAACGCACGGATGGGTGGGGGGGGGGGTGACGAGGAGGGTCGCACGAGATTCGCGAGAGAAATAGTCGACGCCATTGTGGATGCTGTCGGCGAAGACCGAGTCGGATTGCGAGTCAGTCCATGGAGCACTTACCAAGGTGAAGCCGTGATGCATAATTTTTATCCGCGCACGAACCATGCTCACGTTCGTGCGTCTTTCAGACATGAAGATGCCGAACCCTCGACCAACCTTCTCATACCTGGTTACTGCTCTGCGTGACAAACACCCGCGGATGGCGTATCTTCATGTGATTGAGCCCTGCATCGCTGGGATCAAGGACCAAGCCGTAGACCCGGACGCGAACAACGACTTTTTGCGAGAGATCTGGAATGGCGGCGAGGGAGGTGAAGAGAGGACATTCATATCAGCTGGAGGATATACCCGCGAGACAGCGTTGCGCATCGCCGAGCATATGGGTGGGCTCATTGCATTCGGACGGCTGTACATATCCAACGTGAGTGTTTGTACGTTTTCCGAGTACATATATGCATCATACTCAAATTTCGTTGATTGGATAGCCTGATCTGCCGGCTCGGCTACAGAAGAATCTTCCCCTTACACCTGGGGACCGATCAAAGTACTACCTGATGGGAAATCTGACATCGTTTGGATACAACGATTGGCCGTTCGCAGACGGTATCGTTCATGGAATAGACAAATCACTCTGAAGTACCATTCCTTCAAGTCAATAACAGATTATATCACGGAGTATGTTTGGATATGCCTTGTTCTCTTCAATGTCGATTCGCAAGTCTATAAAGACTTGAACCTAATGGACTTGGTTTCTTCTCGAGCCCAAACGAGTCCCAGGGATCAGATAGAGCTCTAGCACATTCCTTGCTTGAGCTTCGTCAGTCAGTACGAGTACACTGTTTCGAAGCTTGTACATTTTTGTCGTAGCCAGTATGATGTGAACCGATGAATGTCTCCTGGCATGGTGGAATCCCAAGAAAACAAGTACCCATTTGTATTATCAGAAAATAAATAAATTTCTGTGGGAGAAAACAAATCGATAATGATTGGCCAAGCAGGTCTCCTCGCAAGTATATGTGGTGTGACAAGATCAGAAATCACCAACGCTGACAGTCGTAGGCAAGGTGAGGTAGCGGGGGAAAACATATCCTTCCGGTGCGCCATGAAAAAACAATCGTCGACGCACAAAACTTTCATAGATCCCGAATTCAGAAATCCCCAAGGTCGACTTCTATGCTTTCTATTATCGAGGCTTCCAAAGACTTGTCTTTCTGCGGTGAGCTTATAAGCGATGATGATGAAGGCAATGGCGATATAGGTCGTGAGCTTGTCGTCAGTTGCGGTGCAATAACCGGCGTTCCGTGCGCATTTGGTGTTGCCGACCTGTCCAGCACAGTGTGAACCAATGCAGCGAGGCAACAAAATCCATAAAATCCAAGTGAATGAGAACAGGACAAGAGCACAAACCTAGATGTATCGTTGAACGTCCTGGGTATTGTCCTCAACCGTGCACTTGGGTCAGACGGCGTGATGGCTCCTGTATTGGCAAGCTTCCGTTCTCGTCGTTTCCGTTCAGCCTCAAGTAGCTCGGCTTTTCGAACAGCCTCCAAGTTTGCTTTACGATTTCGCTCATTGACTCTGGCGAGTTTGTCGGAAAGGGATTCTTCGTCCTCTCGCGTGGCTTGAACCACAGGAAGTTCCTTGAGCTTCGCCTCGATGTCGGTAACTTCAGCATAATCCTGCCGTCGCATCGCTAGTGTCTTTGCTTGTATAAGACGAGATCGTTCCATCGTGATAGCTGCTGCACTCTGCTGGTTGAACTGATTCTTGCGTGCGACCATCGCTGAGATGTCACTCTAAATGATACCTCAGTACCACACTCGTCGATTGCAGGAGATGCCCCGACCTCTGTCATGGCCTGTGAAGGGAGCTTGTTAAGCTGTGCAGCTTTTTTTTCTAGGTGGCGTTTGGAAGGCAGCCGCACTTCGTCCACAGTGCAAACTATGCCAAGTCGATCAAACTCCTTCTACAGTCTACTGTATCAGAACCAACGTAAGTGCAGCATAAAGTACGCACAGCGTTAAATTTTGCATTGGAGACTTTGTCCATAACAAACGCTTTCACTGACTTGCCATATCTTAGCTCAAGTGTTAGGTTGACAGTTCTGTCGTTGATTTTGTATGGTCGCGGGGTATTTACACCGAGATCTTCCACCCTATCAATACAGAAAACCGAGAACTCGAGTTCGACTTACTCGTCACCTCACACAAGCGGTACACCGGTTCGTTTTTCTCGTTTCCAATCAAGTAACGTACCCAACCACCTTGCATGGCGAACTTTCAGATGATCATAAATAGGCGCTGAACTGGACTTGCCTTTGACATACTCCTGAAACCAAGGTGCCATACAATGCTTGGCGAGCATGTCCCGGGTAAGCCTACAGGACGTCAAATCTTCCAGAGTGATTGGTTCGTCATCAGGATTAGGCTGTTTAGAGAACATTTTCCGGTCTTTTTCCTCTTCTTCTTCGTATTTAGTGATTTGACCATCTTCTTCCTCACCGGAGGAGGTATCCATGTCCATAGGTGACGATGAACGGTCTAGTTTAGGAGAGTCCGTGCGAGTCTAGACGCAGTGAGAAACCAACCAGGACTTTGCACTACCATACTTACGCGTTTCTTCTCATCCTTCGCCTTGCGTTTAGCTTTAAGCTCGTCGAGTTGCTTAGACTTCTCCTTCGTAGCCCCTCGGACAGCATGTTGACCTGCGAATCGAACGTTAGACATTGCCATGCAAACAGAGGGCATTGTCAGCACGTTTCGCAGCCTTTGCTACTGCATCTGCGTCTGCCGAACCATTCTTTTGCTGCTTAATCATTTCCTGTAGCTTCCGTCTGTCTTGTATCTTTTGCATTTGCTCCAGTCGCTCGGCGAGGATATTCTCTCGTTCGACTTCCGACATTCCAAGTAGTCTATTCGGTCCAAAATCAACAACATGGGGTAGGCTGCGTCAAAAGCGTCGCTCTGGTAACTAAAGGAGAACTCGCCGTTCCCTGTCTGCATCATCCTCATACTTGCCCTCCAAGGGGAAGGGATTGGCATCCACTTCACTCTCCGGAGCATTCTCCGAGTCGCTGTTTGAAGTGCTAGTTGATTGGCGTATAGAAGCGGCACGAGCTGAGCTAGAACAAGTACTTGCCTTGCCTTGCGCTTCTTGCTTCCAGACTGTTTCGACCCGCTAACTTGGCGCTTTCGTTTCTTCTCAGTAGCACCAGCAAGCGCAAGGAGTTCGTCGTCAATGTCGCCGTCAGATTCAGACATGATCAACAAGAAGAATGGGAGAACAAGAAAGAGGTAGAACACGGACAAGTTGCTGAGCAAGACGGGGTTGCTGTGGTCTCTCTGTTCGGATGTTTAGTCGTGTTTTGTATCCAGTGTTCTCACATGACTAAGATATCTAAATTGGGTAAACTGGTGGAACGACCTTGATTAGATTAATTTAGCGCTGAACCGCTTGGTAAACACGTAGTAATAATTCACCGTTTCAGTTTCATGCAGCGGGCGATCGAACTTCCTGACCTGTACGAGGCCACCATCAGCGAGATTCAAGATGGATTAGAGAACGGAAGGTTTAAATCTACTCACCTGGTAAAGGTACGCCAGAAGTCTTTCTCTCTTCTTTTATAATGTCACCTCCAAGCAGGCATACTTGGCGAGAATTGAGGAAGTGAACTTGAAGGGTGCAAATCTACACGCAGTCTCAGATATCAACCAGAACGCATTGCGTCAAGCTGAAGAGTTGGATGCTGAGAGATCCGAGTGCGGGAGTCGTGGACCGCTTCATGGCATACCCATCTTGATCAAAGACAACATCGCGACAGCCCATGAACTGGGGTGAGTTACCCGATGTGGATAGGTCCATTAAATAACTCTCTGCCGTCGGAACAGGATGAACACGAGTGCAGGTGAGCACATCTCATTCCGCGATTCATTAGCTCCGATCCGCAATGTCTAGGCTCCTATGCTCTCGAGGGGTCTATCGTCCCCCGAGACGCATTCGTGATATCAAAACTCCATGATGCAGGTGCCATATTGCTAGGAAAAGCAACGATGTCCGAATGGGCACAATGGCGCGGTGAGGGTGTGCCCGGCGGGTTCTCTGCCCGAGGCGGACAGGCGACTTCCCCATATTACCCAAACCTGAACCCAAGCGCCTCCAGCTCCGGCAGTGCAGTTTCCTCGGCAGTAGGTCTCGCAGCTGCCGCCCTTGGCTCAGAGACAACAGGTTCTGTCGTCCTTCCCGCCAGTCGAAACAATGTTGTGGGAATCAAACCTACGCTCGGTCTCGTGTCGCGCTCCGGCGGTAAGGCGGTGCCCACATACATATTCAGTCCTACTGAATGTATCCGTCAGTCATCCCTATCTCTCCTCATCAGGATACGGTTGGCATCTTGGCTCGTTGTGTCGTCGATGCGGCAGTCCTTCTTTCTGTCATTGTTGGAGATGACCTGGATGACACGTGTGAAATTGGCTTGTCTCCACCCCAGGAATGGCCGGATTACTCGAGGGCACTGGATGCTGGTGCTTTGTGTGGAAAGCGTCTTGGAGTTCCCCGCGCACTCTTCCAACCCGCTTCGGTGATCAACGACGTATTCCAGAAGTCACTTGACATCTTCCATCAGTTAGGGGCACATGTCGTTGACCCAGTGGATTTTCCAAGCGCCGACGAGTTGATACGGCTCAAGGCAGAGGAGAGAATCTTGACAGCTGACTTCAAGCCGGCTCTGAACAAGTACCTTGCGGAGTTGGTCGAAGTCCCTACTGGGGTGAGGAGCCTGGCAGACATCATTCAGTTCAACATCGAGCATGCAGACATCGAATTGCCTGCACCGTATTATACAGATCAATCCCAGTTCGTTACTTTGTATTCATGTCATCAGGGGTGCTGAGATCTCTCCTCAAGGTTGATTGCGTCCGAGGCAAGTCAGATTGACGAGAAACACTATGTCGCGTTAGCAGAGAACTGGGAACTTGGACGTACTCGCGGGATTGATGCGGCCCTTGAGGCTCATCAACTGGATGCCCTGATTCTGCCAACTGATAGTGCGTTAATAATCAAATACCTCTCCCAGAGACTTCGTTCACAAGGAATTCTGTCAGGCTATGCGACGACACCCACCGCGGTTGCTGGTTACCCAATCATATCTGGTGAGTGGAGTGAAGATTGGTTGAAGCCTCGCCTACCAGGACCTTTCACGCAGTTCCCCTCGGACATTATCCACAGCATACACAACCCATCCCCTTGAAGCCTGCACCGCTCCACTCATGCACTCCAAACATGCCGTTTGGGATCGCATTCATTGGGACGGCCTATAGCGAGCACAAGCTAATTAGCCTTGCCTATGCTTTCGAACAAGCCACGAAAGCACGCCTGCAGACAAGTGCATACTCGTCTGCTACCCCAGTGACTCAGCTAAAAGACGTCATTCCACAATGAAAACATCGTGTGCCGTTCTATGGAAACATACCGTCTTATGCAAATTATTCGAATGCGTGTACATTAGTTCATTTGACCTGTTTGCAAAAGTTTGGCTCCTGTTGAAAAACGCATGGCATTGCCCGGAATGGCTCTTAGAAGATACAACATTCCTAGGTATGTTCTGCGAGAACGATTCCCTTTCTCTCTGCCTTGGGTTTGCTCTCTCCAGCGCGTGTGTGCTTCCGCCGACGCTCCTCCTTGACACGCCGAGCCTCGAGCATCGTCCGCTTGAGTTTCGATGCCTGGTACACAGGCTTGGGTAGATGTCGTGTCCTAAAATGTCTCAGACAACAAAGCATAAATGAATGTCTCATTCCTTACCGCAATATTTTACCGACTTCTCGGTCATATTTCCACCGATCCCTGAGGCTGTCGCGATACTCGATTGCAGCACGCTCTCGAGCTGTAACGATGCCCAATTTTTCTGAAGCCTTTGCTTTCCATATTCTGACGTTACCGTCGTCAGATCCCGAAATGATGAACCGCGCATCCGCAGTGAATATTGACGATGACACCCTAGAAAACACTTCAGGATCTCCATGTCTTTACGAGAAGGATGATGATTTGTTACCTCTGCATTCGTTTCGTGTGATACACTTCTGGTTGTGTACCCCGCCCCTCTTTCCATATGCGCACGGTCCGATCCCAGCCGCCACTCACAAATTCAAGACCTGTGGGACTCCAGTCACAGCTCATGACTGCTGCCACATGCGCTTTGTAGATGTGCGTTGGTGTCGATAGATTACGAATGTCGAATGTGTATAGGTTATGGTCCTCTGATGCCAATAGCACCGAGGTGGGAAAGGTTGGTGACCACGAGAGAGCATTGCTTCGCATATGCATGATGACCCTCCGCTCGGCCTTGCCCGTGCGGATATCATAGAGCGTGAAACTGCGATCGGAACCTATGCTTCCGAGCACAGACGCTTCAGCGAGGTTGAAACGCACCGAGGTGACTGTCTCAGTAGCTGTTGGGAATGCGAGGTTGGAGATAGGGGCACTCCTGGAGAGGAACGATTAGTGGTGGTATATGCGACATAGCAAAGAGCAGCGACTTGTTCTCATCCCATAGTTGAACAACATTCGATGCAGTGACAAACAGGGCATCCGTTCTGTGGTGATCGATAGAGCTATGGAATCACATGAGTAAACAGCCCACTAGTCGACGGAGGTCCGCACTTGAAAGGAGACTTTCCAGGGAACACGTTGAGCGGTTTCGGTTGCTAGATTGATGGTGTCAAACTGACGGTGAAGATAATAGACAATGAAGGCATGCTGACGGAGGTTTCTTCCTGTGGTGAAATATCCCAGAGCTTGATGTTGCAATCGACTCCACAGCTAAGCAGTCTATCGCGGTCTGCGAAGCAGAGTCCAGATACTTTTCCCTTGTGCGCGTCTTGCATCTGGTGCGATTTCTTTTGCTTCGCGATATCGTGCACGATGACACCTGCCATCCGGTCGATATATGACTGATTCGGAATGCACAAAAAAAAAACTCACCGCCATCCCAACTACCACTGGCGACGACATGAACTGTCCCCGGTTTTCTACAGAGCACTTCCACGGCATCCATGTGACCCTCCAGACTCGCGATGAAAGGCTTTGCAAACATTTTGTCCATTTTGGCGGCATTTAGAGCACGCATCCGCTCGCGTGCACGCGTGAAGGGATGAAGCAAGGGATCGAGGTTACGTGAGGTCGGTGTTGGGTCTCCGGGTCGCGTTGGAAGATGCGCAGACGGCGCATGCTGGAGTACGGAAATTTTCTGTACCGGATGTGATTATGGGCGCAGATACCTGAAGCACTCAGAGACGTACCATCACGTTCGGTAAGAGTACACCGGTGGGAATTCCAGGTGGAGTTACTCTTATCCTTACGCGGTACTACTACTACAGCGTTATTATGATTGCCTTCGCGTCGACCGTATCGATGTTTCAGCTGCACGTCTTTGGCACAATTAACGTGAGTAAACGTGTCCGCAGCAGACGGGCTGTTGTTCAGGTTTGTCTGCCTGGCCAGCGCACCCCTCGCAGAACAGGAATATACAATTCATATCATGCGTGAAAATCGCGCGGAAGTGCAACGCCGCCTTGTTCACAGATAGGTTGCGTCATTCTCACTTTCCGGGTTGTTGATGGTAGTAACAGCCGCATCCGTGTAGCAACGGAGTGGGTCGGGGGAATGCTATGACATATCCTCACATTCACTCCTTGCGCTTTCCCACCAGACCGCGCCATTTCCAATAGCCTCCTTCCCACTAGCAGCCTGCCTGCTTTTACCTTTCTTTTGGGGCTACTGTGATATGTTCGCTCCCTCCGTTCCTTTATCGCCATGAAACACCTGGGCCTCGTTTGTCTGTCGCTCACCGCAAATCTTCGCTGCATCGGCTTTACGCTTGGACAATTCGCGACCCTCATCGTACCCCCAACGATCGAAGCTATCATATCGTCATTGTTCATTTATTTGTATTCGGGACCCTGCAGGCAAGTATTCGAAAATCCTGGACAGTCCGGATGTTTCACGCAGTTGCGTCAGGTGGGCGCAAATCCTGCTTGTAGTGGACGCTTTGTTGTACTTCATATGGGCCCTGCTGGACACGGTCTCGCACGTAGCCCCCGCAGCGCGGAATTCTTTGTCAGTTTTCGAAGCACTCAATGTTTTTATCGGTACGTCTATCTACACCCTCTTGATTGTCTGACGACCGAAGATCCCTATCAGGAGCTGTATCATTCACCCCTATTCTCGTCTATTCAATTTATGTTTATCGCTTGAGCTTTCGTGACTTCATTCCCGCTCTTCCTCGCAGCCTCCAACCCTATCTCGACATTTCATTGCCCATTCTGATGGTGATAGCTGTAGCACTTAACGAAGTGTCATCATTCGTTGGAATTCACCCCGGTATGCCCTGTTTTGTGTATACCGTGCGAGCCGTACTTATCGATTTAACCAGGGACCACTCCCAACAGCCAAGTAATCGTGGAATCTTTATGGCTTTCCCTGAGCCAATCTTCTCTCGCTATATATGCAACCGTCCAGTTCTTCTTCTTTCTCCTAGCTTTCTCCCGCCTTTCAAAGGCATTCCTGAATCAAAGACGAATAGAACTCACCCACTCTGACGAACACCACTACTTCCACGGGATCGTCTGGATTAACGCAGGGATTACCCTCGGCCTCGCCGAAACCATGACCGGGTTTGCCCCCGTCAGTTTCGGCGTGGCATTGACTCGCAGAATACTGCGTTTGGCCGCACGAGCCACCCTCATGTTTGGCATGCTCAAAGGGTTCGCCGCCTTCGTTACCCGTCCCCGCTTCCATTTGGTCTTACTCTTTTCTTCTGAAACAGTCTCGACCTTGCGGAGAACTTTGAAGATCTCGTGGATGAACTACGCGGCGTATCTCGGATCAGAAAACCTGTCTCTCGCATGCTCGGCGTCAATCCCAGACGGACCAGCGTGTTCCGCCAGACCCCGCAAACACGCTCCGAGCAGTCGCAAACAGATGAAGAACGTTCGTCGGTCGAGAAACAGACAAGGGACCAGCGTGTCACCGTCTACTACGAGGAAGGGCAGGCACCTTTCTTGCAAATCCGCTTTTCGGCACTCGAGTTTCCCGCACAGGCTGATCTTGCAGATGCGATCCAACAAAGACGAAGGTCACTCTCTGGACTCCTGGTTCGCACAGGCGGCAGTGACTTTGGACAGAATGCCTCGGATGAGATGGCTGCGGCCCGAAACGCAGTGCTCGAGACTCCAAGGGCGAAATCAGCGTTCGTACCCTCTGGCAGCAGTATGCCTCATGACTGGATTCGACCGCCTGAACTGGGCCACACGAGACAAGGAAGTGGAGGAACTATCTCAGACAATCTAAGCATCGTTCGCGACCTCGAACGCAAGTTCCCAAACCTCCCCCCACGCGTGACGGGCAGATACCGCGGATCCATCCTTGGTGAAAATTACGAGGAAGATCCATTCCCAGTCGTCGGCATCTCCCGCCAATCTAGCTTGCGTTGTGGTGGGAACGCACAGAATCCGAACGAGGAAGGCAGTGGCTCCGCTGCACTCAGCTCGAGCGGTTCCATCAAGCGGAAACCGGCGCCACCCCTCCTCGACAACATTGCTTACGTCTCGCATCAGCACAAACGCCCAGCATCTTCATGGGGAGGGTTGACCGAGAACATGGTCAACCACTCTCCAGACTCTCCCATGGTCCCCAATAGCCCCTGGGAAAACACCACTGTCTACGGCTCTGATCATGGACTGATCAAAGAACCCGCCTCTCCCGCTTCTCCCACTACTCCGAAACTACGAAGGAAGACCGCTCGCGACCTCATCAAAAGAGCGAGCAGAGCCTTGAGTGACGCTAGCATCCGTTCCGCGGAATGGTTTGCCTCGGCGAGTTCTCCTTCGTCGAATCGGACACCGCTCACAGTATCGGACATTGAGATGTATCGCGGAGGCAGCTTCGGCCCCGGGTCGACTCGACCGAAACCAAGGCATAGTGTAGCCGAAGTGAGGTCATCCAGCGATAATCTTGTCCCCAAAGGGAGTAGGAGATCTGCAGAAGACACCAGGGCGCTCTCTCAGCCGAGCCAGACCGTGACAGCATCGATATCTACACGAACAATGCCTACACCTATGCCCATTGAGCTGGGATCCGAGGGTGTCGAAAGTAGTAGGTAGATGGCGGCGGTGATATCGGGGTAACAGGAGACTGTCCAAGTAGTTTCTTTCTAAGTGATTAGCCTGCAAACATTCTTGATATAAAATATTAGCACCAGTTTTCACGGGTAGGAACATTACATGTCTGAATTGCATTCTTTCGTTCCCTTCTTGTCAAGGTGCATTGCGTTTGTTAAATGTTTAAACCAGGCGAGTGCTGATAAGAGGCCATCGTCGCAAGGTGGTAAACAAACAAGGATACGATCTAATAGCTTAACGACAACCTAGTTCTGTCGGATAGCTTAAGTGGCAGGTAAAGATACACTGAGTATAGACAGCTCACCTCCGGTATCCTAAATATCGTGATCTCCTACAGCGCATCCCACCGACGTGAGCCAAGGCTAGCTTTTCCTAAAAAGAAACATGCACTGACCTGCTGCTTAAAGTATCGTCTGTTTTCTTCGTCGATGAGTACCAAGTTGAGGTAATACCGAGTACTGAATTTCTTGTTGACTTCACGGAATGTGGGTGTGAGGTCGAAGCCTCCGAGGAATAATCGGATAGGTATAGTTTCACCTGCACAGCAACCACTAGTTATGCTGCGCATCTGAACCGAAACCAGACTACTTACCCCGAACCGGCGCCCCATCCATGATCTCAAACTTTGTGATGGTTTCACTCTCGTTGTATTGATTCGGCGGCGAGCCTGTAGTTTCGCGCCTGATGATCGAGAGTTCCATATGCTTGATCTTGATCCGAACGAGCAAAAAGTAAATCTTGCCGACGATGACATCTTTCAAGTGGTACCTGATTGTTCCTGGTCATGAGCTGCGCGGAGGCGACAAGGCAAAAGGGACATGCTTTGACTTGTTGTACTCGAATTCGATGTGCAGACAGTCTTCGATACCCACTTCCATCTTGATTGCGTTGTTGCTGTCAGGCGGCATGCGATAGGAATGTACCCAGAGGTCCCTCTCTTTCGTTACGTCTGCTATCCGCCGTGACACGGTCACTCGTATGAAGTATCTTGTCGAATTTGAGACGACGTGCAACAGCCAAAATCACTTTGAGCTGACCGTAGTTTCACGTTGATTCCCTGGTAACTTTCGAATTGTTTCTCCACGTTCTTGAAAAGGAACTCGAACGTCTGGGCCTGTCGTAGTTCTCCAGGCGATGCCAATTCTTGAGAAAGAGACAGAAACTCATGGTGGTTCCCCCTGTCATAGAAGAGCTCTGACGCGGAATAGGTGACGGAGGCTGGTAGCAGGAGAAGCAACTGGACCTACCAATGGTACCCACGAACTCGACTTTGATGCCCTCGTGCGACATCCGCTTCCCATCGCGGACTCTTATCATAACCTGTGAGTGAGTCGTACATGCCACCTTTGGGGGACAGAGGATGCTAGAGACGAACCTGTCCGCCGATCGAGTCACCATCGTAGTAAACTGGACACTGGATGATTTTGTCTTTCTCCCCTTTGATGTCCACCTGTTTACGCAGTTCTTCTCCATCGAGCTTGACGTCTACATCGACTGGAGATGTAAAAAAATAGGCCATGGTGATCACTTGGTTAACTATTGGCGGCGGACTCGGAAGGTGTCAAGCTGGACCTAGATCACGTGTCCGTACGTCTACAACGGTTGGTAGCAGTCATTTTTCTAATATAATACAATCAGGCTTCGTATTAACGGCCCATATCTAGTTCTGGGGCCTTCGTATCTCGGGTTCCATGATTCACCAATTACCATCTCTCAAATTCGAACCTGGTATGCATTCTCGTGACAATCTCCATAAATTCAGGTTCATTATCAGGAGTGATATACCCATGGCGGACAAGGAAGTCGATCAAAACTGTACGCGGTGATCAAAACCTACAAAAGATAAAGCCTTTCTGGAACTCACCCACGGCGCAATTAGGTTTGAAGAGTCCTTGACTCATCTTCGCGATAATTTCATTTAGTGGCAACAGCTAACGAGGTTTTTGTCAGTCGAGTAGTGAACGTATGTGCGCGCTTACCTCGAAGGATTCTACTTCTCCATCCAGCGGTTTGGGGCAAAATGGAGTGGGATCGACGTCAGGTGGCACCTTGAGATCATATACGTATCTGGCCAGCTCGAGTAAGCAAGCAATGAATATGCAAGAAACAAACCTCTTACTGGACTTCAGGCTGTAACCATCCTTTGGAGGTTCTGGAGTGCGCTCCACTGGGATAAACACGTCTGGAGGCCAGAGCTAGAGCACTCACTGATAGTAATAACTGACCGAACCAGCACATTTCGCATGGTACCTCACAATATTTTCATCGATACTTGCTTCCTCCATCGATTCCTTGACAAGACTCTCAAACACGGACATGCCGCTTGGTATTCCTCCAGCGACGCTGTTGTCTAGGTAACCTGGCCACCTAGACCATAATAACACGTGTAATTACAAACAGTATGGAGAACGACCAGATGAAAACGTACGTCTGTTTCGTCCGGGCCCGAATCGGGGTCCAGATCCTCATGTTACTGCCGCCTGCATCCTCGTGGTAGATCGTCATATGTACACCGAAAGTGGGGACGCCGAACAATGCACATGCTGCGCGTTCCATCTCAAAGAGGTAGTTACCGCTAACAGAGTCGTCCTTCTTTGCATCAGGGTGATGAGAGAGATGAGCACTGAAGGGATTGCGATAGACTGGGTACAGCTCGTTTCTCCATTTTTTGGGTCCGATCACGTCTTGGAAGATGGTACCGCTGTCGCGCCATCGTTCGCAGAGACTCTTCATAGTCGCGGTGCGCTCGGAGGGGGTATCGATAGAGGGATGAAAACTTATGCGGTATCTTGATCCCGGCTGGGCACATTCAGGTACGACGAAGGATCCATCTGGCTCTTGACGCAGAACATCAAGTATTTCTGGCCTCAGCAAGCCGATGACTGGGCTATCTGGAGACTGGGACAGGGACCACGGTACCACATAGTTACGGTGCATGAGTGTACTGGGATCTTCAGATCCATGGTAGACAGAGAGATCGAAGTTGTTGCACCGGTCGACAAGGTCAAGAAAGGTCAAGGGGTTTGAATCTGGTGCCCGTGTGTTCTGCGGCATTATCATTGATCGTTACCAGCGTTCAAGTTTGACCCCGGTGGCACAGTATGTCCGGCGTAAACTTCGAAAGTTGTCCTTTTATCCCACGTCAACACCATCATCATAGTTTGATTAGCGGCCGGCCAACACACCATGATATTCATGGATAATATATATATATATATATTTTCGTCAACTTCTTCAGATAGTCGGTTCAGGAGTTCTTACCTTCCAACAATGACCGATCGACCATTGAAGTCCATGTCATTTATTGGAACTGATTAATCGAATCATCCGCTGAAGTCTCACGTCCTTGCCAGGGGAAGGAAAGAAACCAGTGCTATAACCAATCCACTTGATCGAGATGTGTGACCCGGTGACGTCTCATAGCCAACTACTTTCGAGCTGTGCGTAGTGGAAGGCAAGATGTTAAGGTACTCTTTTCAGAATTATTCCAGTTCAAGTTGTTGAACGTTGAACCAGGAGGGTGTATATCAGGGTCAGTCATTTGTGTTTATCGCAAACCCTATGATAAGCCTAATTCCGGAGCTTGCGACTCCACCACGCGAACCTCTTTCCGTCTCCGTCGAATCGCATGGTTATTTCAACGTGTGCACTCATCAATTCGCGTTTGATTCGTCGCTCACTGAATATTGCCGAACAGTCACTCGTAGTCATGTCCAAGATTTTCGAATAAGCTCGTCGTGTTGAAACGATAGCATCCACCAGGGTGAAAGCTGTGAATGTCGATATGGTACCACTAATAGTGTCATTCGTGGGGACGGGCCACCAGGCGGCATACGATTGGGGCAACATAATGTGTCATTTTTAAAACAAGTCTACAGCGCCAAACGCTGGACTCGGACGGTGTTGAGTTGCTTATCGATGAATATTCCCTTTGCAGACCGTCCTTGTGTACAACCTGATGGTAGGTGGTTGATTTTCTGAGACTGCAAGCTGGTTTTTGGGCGGATACGAGGCTTTGAGTCGTTGTTGCAGGCGGAATGATGTGGGGGGAACTGTGCATCGTATAAATTTTAGCTGTCACGTCCGAGTCGTGGCAACCGTCGACACTATCTGGTATTGTCAATACGATCACGCGAATTGTGATGGCCAGAATATCTCCAAATAGGAAATGCCAATAACAATGAACTGAGCGGTAACAAAAGACATTGGAGATATAACTTATCCGCGCCGCAGTCTGCTTGTAATACCAGGAAAGCCGCCGAGTGGGAAAGATGGGCGGCGATGAACGCAGTAGGCCGTTGTTAGGACCGTATTCCTGTAACTACGAAAGTCTGATTCAATAATAATGGTAGAAGTTCGATGTATGTGATGTGAGCTGTGTTTACCTGACGAGTTTGTTCGCATCTTCCGTGCTGTACTGATGCCAGTGGAGGGGTGGAATTAAGATGAAACTCCCCGCTGGGACAAAGTGGCTATTGAAATTGAAATTGAGGCCAAGGTAGGAGTTACATAATCGACGACATATGGGAAATAACAAGGAAGTGGAAACTTCGAGTTGGCCGATGATAAAACCGGATGGCAACGGCTGAGTCCGTTCTGAGCCTTTCCCATACTTACCTCTTCCTTCTTCCAGGCGGGTCCTGTTTATTATCTTCGGTCATCGCCGGACGTGTTTCGAGCTCATCATGGCTAGTAAACGTTCCTCTGGCTTCGACTTCAAGGACCGCAATCCCTTCGTCGACCAAAACCCATTCATTGGGACGTCCCTTCACAGGAATAAGTCAGAGCGCGACAGGCTCCAGGGTATCCAGCAGACATGGATCAATGGAAACGTTCCGAAGGGTCCACAAAAACCCCGCACCCTTCGTCAAAAGTTCGACTTATGGATGATCAACGAAGGAGGGAGGCGTTTGTTCTTCTTCTCATGGATCTTTTTTCACTGTCTGGTTATTGCCTTTGGCTTCATGTACTACCAATTGAGCGACAACCTGACAACCGCTCGTGCCACCTTCGGTATCACTTATCGTCAGTTTTTTTCTTCCGGTGTTCCATCGACGGACAGCGACTCATCACAGCATCCTCTAGCCCTCGCTCGTTCTGCTGCGCTCGTGCTACATACTGATGTCATCTTCATCCTTTTACCCGTCTGTCGCAACTTTATCTCCCTCCTTCGTCGCACACCATTGGGCCAGTTCATTCCATTTGACAAGAGCATCACCTTCCACAAGGCAACAGCGTGGTCCATAGTTGTGTTCACAGTCATCCATATTGCTGCTCACATGCGCAACTTCCAAGAACTCGCTATGTCCGATCCCAATGCCACGACTACTGGGAAGCGCATCCTCGTTTTTTTGCAGGCAAACTTTGCTACTGGTCCTGGTGCGACTGGGTGGATTATGACTGCCTGTCTTGGAATCATGGTTTGGTTTGCAATGGAGAAACGCCGACGTGCCAACTTTGAGAGGTTCTGGTATACTCATCACCTCTTCCTCATTTTCTTCCTCGCATGGCAGTTCCATGGCTTGTGGTGCATGATCAAGCCCGACAGAGAGCCATTTTGTTCATCCAATTCCGTCGGTGTTTTCTGGGTAAGTTCATCATCTGCCGCGGCATATGGTTTCTCAAAAGCATGTTTAGCGTTACTGGCTGGTTGGTGGTGCCATTTGGACATATGAGCGCGTCTTGCGCGAAATTCGGTCCCGTCACAAAACATACATCTCCAAGGTCATCCAGCACCCTTCGAAGGTCGTCGAGATTCAGATCAAGAAGGAGAGGACGACCACTCGCGCGGGACAATACATTTTCATCTGTTGCCCGGAAATCTCGTATTTCCAATGGCACCCTTTCACTCTCACCAGGCATGTGGTTTCTCACCTCTCGCTAGATTTTTTTTCTCATGTCTTTGTAGTGCGCCAGAGGAGGATTATATCTCAGTTCATGTTCGTGTCGTTGGCAACTTTACTACGGCACTTGCAAAGGCTCTCGGTTGCGATTTCGATTCCAAGATGGAGAAGGAAGTCAATGCTAGCGGTGGTCTGGTGGTGGGAACGAATACAAACCCACCGTTGAATCGGGCACTTCCGCGTGTCATGGTCGATGGTCCATTTGGTAGCGCTTCGGAGGACTTCTTGAACTACGAAACTGTCTTGCTTGTCGGTGCTGGTATCGGTGTCACCCCATTTGCCTCGTAAGTTCCGCTCTGTTGTTAGGCAACCCGGTTGATATCAACCTTATTTCAGCATACTGAAGTCTATCTGGTACCGCATGAACAACGTGAACAATTCAAAGCCGACACGCCTCTCCAAGGTTTACTTTACTTGGGTCATTCGTGACTTCGGCAGCGCGGAATGGTTCCACTCCCTATTGCAGGCCATTGAAGAACAAGACACTCAGAACCAGATCGAGATCAATATCTATCTGACAGCCAAAATAAAGGAGGATGACATGAACAATATTATTGTGCGTCCTCTGCATCCATTTCTCCTGACCTGCGGGCTTGACTCACGGGACCTTTCTGTGTTCTTTGATATTGCATATCTTATACAGGTTCAGGATGTCGGTGCAGAGAAGGATGCGATCACATCGTTGCGCGCCCCAACCCACTTTGGGCGGCCGAACTGGGACAAAGTATTCACGTCCCTGGCCGACAAGCACTCCGAGACAGACGTCGGTGTGGTAGGTGTCGACGTGCTTCCGCAGCCCTTCAATCTAACACCATGTATGCTCCTCTGCAGTTCTTTTGCGGACCTCCCGTGTTGTCTAAGCAACTCCACCAAATGTGCAACAAATACTCAAAGCCCGACGCGGGGGGAACAAGGTTTTTCTTTGGAAAGGGTACGTTGCCTTGATGAAATTTTGGCACTTAGTCTCTAATCTGATCGTTTGGTCCTCCGCGGTTTCCTGCCAAATAGAGAACTTTTAGGGACCATGTAACCTGCCACTCGGATCTCGATATCTTAGACGACTATTGGTTTGTGTTCTCGCGCGCTGGTTCACGCTGAATGCTGTTTGTTGGGATATTTTGGGTATTTCTTTCGAGACTCCGAATTTGATCTTCGTGCTTGCTGTCTCATGTATTATTTACCATCGGGTAGTTTGGAATTTGCTTGGGAATATTATCCTGCTGGGTCCAGCGAACGATTGGATTTAATCGGACTGATGGTGATCTAGGATTGTCCTCAAAATCATCCTTGGTGTAACGACAATGATTTACCGGCTGAATGTAGTATAGATGAACAAACGGGTGATGTTATGTTACTAGAACGTTGTTCACGCGGAGAAGTTATCGAG
The DNA here is from genome assembly GCA_038089755.1 of Leccinellum rugosiceps. Classification (NCBI taxonomy): domain Eukaryota; kingdom Fungi; phylum Basidiomycota; class Agaricomycetes; order Boletales; family Boletaceae; genus Leccinellum; species Leccinellum rugosiceps. The sequence continues at coordinate 50,002 of JBBPLL010000032.1, read as the reverse complement.
AGTGGGTGTAAAACAATGATGGTGTGTTATGAACGGCATGTGTGGGCGCACAGCAAGTCATGTTGACAGCTCGAGTCCTTCTTCAATGACTTTCGAGCAAAGTCGGTTGTCATTCGACGACCGTCAACTTGAATGGGGACTTACAATATTTGCAGCCAGCCATTGTTCTCGTGTCACCATCTCAATGACTGGGGGTCTTCGAGCACCAAACTCGACAGACTGAAAACGTCCAGCGCCAAGTTAGCTACACGCCAATTTAATAAAAATCTATGTTGGTGGAAGAAAACACCTAGTTTTTTGGAAGGACCGTATTGTGTTTCGCTCCTTTGAGTCGCGAGTTACAAAAATCAACAAGCCGGTGAAGTCAGCAGCTTCCGGGTATCCTGGCTTGAGCGTACCACAATATTTGTAAGGAACCTCACACAGGTGCTCTTCCGAAAATCATGGTGCTGCCCCCGGGAATCCAATGGCCAATTTCAGTGGGTGATATGATCATCCAGCCTGGTTGGAGAGCTCAGAGATTGTCGCTGGTGAGGTATCGATGGTTGTTGTATGCTGGGGTTTGAGAACTTGGTGGCATGTCAGCTCAAGAAAAAACTGCAATCCAATGATTTAGCGGTTGCGTGAGGGCTCGTGGCAAAGTGTACCGCGGCGGAGTGTATATTTCTCCAAGAATCCATTCTGAGAGCGTGTGGTCTTATTATTCACATTCTCGACGACGATGTCCGCACCATTCCTGTTGCGCTCAACATTGCCCAAAACCTTCGCTTCTACTTCCGGGCGCAATGCCTTGCGGTCGGCACTCCAAGGTATACGTATATTCTTGCCATCTCTCGCTGCATAGATAACTCACGTTTGGCTGCAGTGAGACGTGCTGCCAGCTCGACGGCCCAATACGTCCCTGGTGGCCGTAAGTTCGCCACCGTTTATCTCATTAATGTCATGTCTTCACGCTTCACGACTTTCAGCGATCTACCAGGGAACCGTCAATGATCCCACTACCTTCCCTCCTCCGTCTAGGTCTCACGGCTCTTACCACTGGGCATTCGAACGCCTCCTGTCTGCGGCGCTGTTGCCCATGACTGCGGCGGCGTTTGCAACGTCAGGTACTGCTTACCCCGTCCTTGACGGTCTCTTGGGTATCTCGCTCGTCATGCACAGTCACATCGGGGTAGGCAGCATGGCGAATTGTATCGAGCCCTTGACATCACTAATTGCCCGTGGTGTTCACAGTTCGATGCCATACTCGTCGACTACCTTCATAAACGCAAGTTCCCTATCATCGGTCCTCTGATGTCCTGGACACTCCGGGCTACGACCGTCGGTGTTTTGGTCGGCGTTTACCAGTTTAACACGAATGACATTGGTGGGTTTTCCTTCGCGGGTTCCGATGTCGTGAGAGTTGTTAGGAACTGATTCTCACACTAGGTCTCACCGAGTTGATCGCCAAGGTTTGGACTGCATAGATGCTAGGTACTCTCGACCGGATGTATCATAAGCATGGTCTAAGGTCTTGTGCCTTCAGTCTTCCGTAGGCAGTCTTATCGTGGGAATGTACTTCCAAAAAAACAAACCAGAAATCACACTCGGTTAAGGGCTGTACAAAGCTCCATCATACGAGATCATTGACCCAAACGGGAGGTGATATGAACGATGGATTATGATGCGCTGAATATGTATAGCTGCTGCATATTATCCTATGTCGGACTGATCTCGCGGCGATGACAAGCTTGGTTTCCGTCTCAGTGTTTGTTAGGAATTTGTCGGTCCGGAGGCGCGAGAGTCTTGCATACCTTCACCCTTTCGAAGCTTTTGTGTGTGGTTAGGGTTACTATGGTACGTGTTCGTCGATTCCTGCGATCTTTGACCTTGCAAGTATCTCAGGACTCTGTACGTGTGGTCGACCTCCGTGAGGATGTCATTGCTTCGGCCACTCCGTGCGGCAGGGCCCTTTCCCTGTTTCTGAGACTTTTGAATATCATGTCCACATTCCTCACGCCGTACCACTTTATTCAAACTGTCCCTAATTAGGGCATCAGGTTTCGACGGATCATGCTTTAACTAGGAACGGATATATGAACAAGGGCGATCATAAACGCTACCATCCACGGTCCGCGATCGTCTCATTACGCATTTACGTTGCCACCAGGGTGGAGGAATGGGTCGCTGCTGTAGTTGAAAACGGAGCATCCGCGAAGGATAGTCTGGTTGCAAGAGAAGCACCAGTTGATCGTGGAGTTGATAGTGGTCCACTAAGAAGGCAAAGTCACAACATGGAACCCAGTGAAAGAAAAGAAACTCACGTCGAGAGCCTTGATCAGCTGTGGCAGAGTGAGTTTATCTTGTCCAAACATCTTCAAAGGTTTGAGCTCTTCGTCATTCGTCCCGTTTTTAAATTTGAGAGCGACCTCGTAGTCTCCAGCAGTACTCTGGGACAACTCAAAGGCAACAGCAGAAGCATAGTCGGCTGTGCAGGATCGTATGAGCAAAACGTAGAGAAATATTAGCCATTGTCTCTCACCAATTCCAGATATCTCTGGGTTGGTCACCGTAGCGTTGGTAACATTGAATAGACTGATGAAGGGTTTGTAGTCAACTTCTGACAATGCAAACTTGACTTTGTTGTCGGGCAAAGTCATGTTACCCAATAACCAGAAGATCTGTGGCCAAAGAGTCCTGATGGGGACTATTTTGGACCATTAAGCTGGCAATGATATGACAACACGTGGTCAAACCACTTACTTTGGCCCACTCCATTCTGGATGGTGTCCGTAAAAACGTTTTGCTCGTGAATGTCAGCAAAGTAGCGAGCTTGACGCAAAAGCGTCTCGGGGAATGAGTTATAAAATGCTTCATTGTGGGTATACTGGACGTTCAGATAATCATAGATCTTTGATTTGCGGACACTTCAGATAGAGTTCTGCATTTCGTTCCTCATCACTCACGTTCCACTTTCGAATAACTCAGGTTACGATCTACGCAAGAATTGATTTCACATACAATGTTCAGGATACTGTTGTCCGTACCATTGAGGTAGGGTTGAATGGCTTGAAGGAAAGGTGCGGCTTGCGTAGCTAGGTCCTTGAGTATAGTACCGTTGTTCACGCGGCGCAAGTGAAATTGGAAGTACTAGACCGGAAAAACTGAGCTTACATCCTAAAGCTGGCTGATTCTCAAACACTCACCTCGCAGTCCATCCAGCTAGTGAGCGAAGGAGTTTGCGAGAACTCGAGAGACTCTACTGGGATGTATTGATACCCACCCAACGGAGCCTCAACCGTTTGACCATTAGCGAGGGTTGACTTGGAATCGGTCGTCGGTGGGTAAAGACCTTGAAGTAGGGCATAGGCAGAATCGTATATCACGTTTCCTCCTCCAGCGTCTGCGCTAACATAGAGCTGATCAATGTCGGCGATATCGGTCTGGATGCCCTGAATATAAGATAGTGACGCTGGGTCGAGATAGGTCTGCTTCAGGTAACGACCAAGGTCATATTTTTGGCTCTGAGACAAGTCAGATTTATAGAAAATACCCCAATGTCGAACATGGAACATACCGATCCATAAGGGGTCAAGTAACCTTGTGTGGAGTTATATGTTGTGTAGTCTTGGAAAACTACACCAGAACGATCCCCGTGACGAGCTAACAAAACGACGCCAATGAGACCCGCGCTGGCAGTGTTTACCATCATGCTGAAGAGTCACGCTCAGGGCACACGGAGAGTTTCTTGTAGTCGGCATATTTATCTGAAGTACGATGGCCCACGACGAAATTAATTGCACATGAAACATAATGGGTATAGCTTCTCCCTCACCTTGGAGACTGGAGATGAGGACAGAATTCCGTGCGTTTTGAAGGAGTTTACTCGCCGCCAATGGCTGTCACGACAAGGAAGGCTTTGAGGCGGCGCCGCGATAATTTAATACGATCACACTATACCTACATTTCCATATCGGAGGGATTTGCTCCGTATATGGGATAGCAAATTTGCTACAGGGACGGTGTCGCCCAGCGATCGGTCAAGTTTCGACTTCCAAGGCGGTGCAGCGTACTTGGCGAGTATGAGCGGATGCTATTCGTAGCAAACATCGTTTTATAAGCCCTCCAAATTGCACACGCGGCAACAACACGCTATTTCTATCGCTTCGCAGAAATAGAGATGGCAGACGATATTCTTTTCACTAAAAAAGATCAAGACACCTTTAAGTAAACTGAAAGTTACATTCAAGGTGAGGCTCACCGGCTCCGGATTTTCTGCAGCACATGTCTGAGACGGGAGTTTCAAAGTTCGAACACTGGAGAGTGCTACCTCAAGGCTGGCAACCGACGGAGTCGGTATGTTCTAGTTCAAGACACCAACTTCAAACAACCATTTCATAACACGACACGCGTGTGACAGGCTAGTTACCCGGTGGGGATTATTAGCCCACTGGGCCACTCTCAGGCTTGGATCACAGCGGGGACATGGGTCTCCCGTGTTCGACAGGCAAGCTGTGTGTTATTCCAGTGTAAGGCGGTTGGGATATGTTTCAAGTATGCGAGAGTGATACATACTGTTTCCTTTTTCGCGCAAGCCCCGTGTCATCAGGACATAGACCGCCCACTGGCACGGGCTAACGGCTCATCGCGTGCATTTCCCGAAAATAGCAGCCCGAGGACCAACGTGTTCTTCAATGCTATCATTAGCCACAGGGAGTCATGTTAGTTATTGTCTGAAATATGAGTTTGCATTGCGGGAGGACGATGTTGTTCATAATTAAATATAAATAACTTTGATTGTACTCACCACGTCACAAATCCATTGACCCAAAGGGGGAGCTTCGATGCATTGAGGAACAAAACGCGTCAGACAACGCCAGCAGTGCATTGTAGAAATGGATGGGAAATACTCACCAATATCACAGGCGACGAGGAGAGCGTACGCGCACGAGACATTAAGCCACTAGTCGGAGTCAGGGGAGTGGAGTTCTTGACAAGACCAGAATCACTTGGAGAATGACTATGAACAGTGGGGATGAAGATGTCTTCAGGCGAAGCTGCTCCGCGCGTGATCCGTACCCGAGAGCAAAGAAAAGTTCCAGTGCAACATACTAGTAGCAGGCGAGGCGATCGCGTCCCGCAACCACTCCGACATAAAACCACACGAACAGCCTCAAGAGCCGTGAATGGGTCTGGACAACCAGGAGTCGAGTCACGGCACGATTCTACAGCCGGTCCATGCAACCATGCGGTCAGGGTTCAGAGGATTGGTGTATTGAGAGGATAGTGATTGGTGCACAACAACTGACGGGACGAAATATTTGAACCACAGTCACTAGCTAAAAATAACCGGCGTCAGCATGGATGCGTGCGGGCCACGGATGGACAGTGGGTGGCGTTGGGTAATCTCAACCATCTCCTACGGAGGCCGCTTCTCCCCCTCATCTATGAGTATTAAACGGAATAACATCATCAAAATGGATAATTATCGGAAGATTCAACCACCTTGTACATCAACTAGGGAGGCCGCGACTTGTGGCTGTAAACCAAGTTAACTCTGCGATTATTTTGACATGGGTACGACACTCAGCACCCAGTATCGTGACCACTACAAACTCGGGGTAAGCACCCTCGAGAAAAGTCGACCATTGCTTGCCCAGGCATGCAAAAAAAAATCATGTCAAATTGTGGGTTTTGAAGTGGTGGTGGTAGGCGTACCACATGAACGATTATTGGTCTCGCCTTATGGGTGGCCGGACCGAAAAATTACATGCTGTCAGATGGGTGCGCGCTAGTAGTGCAACGTTGGCACATAATCTCTCAAGATCTCAAGATCAAAGATGAGCACCACATGAAGCTGTCCACCATCGCAGAGCCTCTGATCGAAACTCGACCAATCACGTCCACTGCATTACTGTCTTGACAGGATCCAAAAGAAGGCACGCAATCGACCCCCTTGGCCGTTGGAGTCGAGACAAATGCATGCTGTTTCGGTAGTTGCTATTAATGGCCTCGCCGAAATGGACTTCGAGGAAGGAATGGTCATTGCGTTGAAGGTCAGCCTGTGGTTGTGGAAACCAAAGTGAATGCGAAGCACCGAGTTGTTGATTGTGGCGCCTTCACAACCAACCATGCGCTGCAGATTTCATTAGTCAAGGGTGCCGGATAAATTTCAAACGACAACTGAACGGGTATGCCATGAGGTCAGTTGCTTGGTATGCAACTCCAAGTCGCGCCAGCTAATCACAAGAGAGTGAATGAAATAGCTGTGCTACTCGGTCGGCTAATTCTAGCCAGGGCGGAGCAGAAGATAACGGGTGGTGCCTTGAACGAAGAAGCTGGTCAAATTAACGTCGTCTCATTGGCTACATAGGTTGACTCGGATCAATCTAGGGTTAGGGTCAAGAAGTGATACTTATTCGTCATGATCCAGGTCACTCCTTCTTAAAAATCCACGGATCTCGTCACCGTCCTTCTTCACCCCTTTCCAAGATGCCCTCAGAGACTAACGGTTCCTTGGCCGTCCCCCTTCCTCAACAAAAGAACCCAAGTGTCAGATCAAAACCACCCGCCGTCTGGGCTCTGGAATCCTCCGAGGGAAATGACCTTCTTCCTGCCAAATGCAATCAACATGGAAGGGAGGGCGGCGTTTGTTGCAAGGAGCTCAAAGACGAGGATGACCGCACTCTCATCAATCCAGATATCGTCCGCGACGTGTAAGCCTATTTCCCATACTCTGACCCCTGTTTGCCACCGTCTCCTCGTCATTCATACGCACACTTATAGCGTCATCGGTCTCTCCGACGGTTTGACCGTCCCCTTTGCGTTGACGGCTGGTCTGTCATCGCTTGGAGAGTCCAGGGTTGTCGTCCTGGGTGGGATTGCGGAACTCATCGCAGGAGCTATTTCCATGGGAATCGGTGGATTCCTCGCCTCTCAGGCTGAAAGGGACCATTATCGATTTTTGAAGCGCAACACAGCCTCAAGAGTACTCCGCAGTTGCGACGGGGAAATGGAAAGAGAAATCTACGCTGTTCTCGGCCCAGTCGGTGTTGATGAACGTACTTCGAGAGCTGTCACAAGATGTTTGCGTGAGGTCGAATGTGACACGGATGCAGTTGGCAATGGTTCCTCGTCCTCAGATGAAGAAACACAGTCTCTCAGGTGGACGTCTGCCATGGGTTTAACACCCTTCTTACTTAAGTTTGGTCAGGGATTGGGTACGCCTTTTCCTTGTCTACCTCTTAGGCACGCTTCACTAATCCCGTCTTTTCAATCAGAGGAAGTGCCGACAAGTCGCCTCTACGGGTCAGCAATCACCATTGGACTCGGGTATCTCGTCGGAGGAATCATACCACTCTTTCCTTACTTTTTCATTACCAGTGCTCAGGTGGCTTTGATCTATTCTTGCATTATGACTGGTTTTGTACTGCTGGTCTTTGGAGCAGTCAAAGCGAGAATAACCGGGGCAGGTAGAGGAGCCAAAGGATACCTATGGGGTGCTGTGAGTACATTACTTGTGGGTGGAGCAGCAGCAGCAGCAGCGTACGTTATCGTTGCGCTGCTTGAGGGGTAACCGGGAGAGGTACATCTATCAGATCTCATGATTGGTGCAGTGTTGTTTTTATCCATGTACTAGACCATATCTCGTGTCATAATTTACCCCCACTGTTCGAGGGAATTAATCCAGGGGTTGCGGTTGGTCATAGCGCCGTATTGCTGTTGTCGTGACGTCCCAATTCAATGATGTATCTAATGTTGACACTTATCATTCAGTAGTTTGGATTTTGTCGCAGGACTCTGCCACATGCATGTTGGTTCATCCATTAGATCCAGAAAAAATTTATCTCCTCAGTGAGTCCATGGGTTCAACGTTCATAAAACTACGAATGGCACGAATGGCATCTGTTGGCAGTAAGGCAAGCTTACTTGTTTAATTACCGTCACATACAAATGCGTCCCGACATTGGGCGCCGGGGACTCCATGCCTTTCGGAAGAACAAATCAGAGAGTACATGGACAAGGACTGCGACGACAGGGAATGTGAAAGCCAATCAGTAGTAGCATCGAACGAGATGAACCGAGTCCTATGCTTACAGTAAGGGCTGCGGAGTGATGGCACCACCGGTTGCCGGTCTGATCACCCATCTCCGCTTGGCAGAGCTTTACAGGCCACCACCTGTGCGAAATCCTGTGTCAAGAATCAAAATTGTACGTCCTAACTTACTCATGGCCGTGACCCGGCTCAGCGGCGCCGACTTTCAAGTTAACTTGGTAACTGCTTGCGTGGACTCTGAATCAGACTGGGACCCCGGACACTGCAAGACTTCAAGGCCAGCAGTGAGCTAATCTGCCTCATTGTCACTGACATTGAACACGAGCTGACTTCAGCAAGCAAGGCATTCAACTCGGAAGTACTCTTCATTTCCGTTGCTTCGAGTCTTGGTCGAAAAAGTGTCCTGATCAATCATCGGCCGACCTCTCTACCTCCGCGGTGTTCTACCAGTTCCAAGCCGCGGGAGACTTCGTCGACACCTGGACCATCACTCCAATGATGATCCAGAATCCGGATTCAACAGTTAAAATGTTAGCACAGGATGACTTTGGAATCACATATTTCATAGAGAACGCGCAGCAGTTCTGGGCAGGTACGTTTTGTCACGCGCCCCGTGTTTTCGGATGTTGGAAGAAACTTACCACGTTTCGTATTGCGGTCTCATTTTGCCTTCTAGAGCTGGACGACATTCTACGTCTTTCGAGTGATGGCTCCGCCACGCTGTCAATGCTTGATACTGCACTTCGGAGGTTTGTGTCTTTATGCGCATCTTATCATGGTCAGTCACTTCAGCCTCTGTTCTTCATCTAACGTCAATGACGGTGTGCAAATAGAGCAGTATCTTCAAAGTCCACTACAACTGGAACATGCATGCCAGACGCTTTTGGATTCCGAGCTATTCGTCTTTCACTCAGAGAGGATGTGTGAACTGGCGATCGAGGATGTCCAGTCGGTATGTGGAAAGACAGCTTCACCACTCTTGCACGTTTTACACATATTCTTCTAGAAAACAGATCCTCATGGACAATTTATCATATATAGTGTTCTATTGTTCTGGGGCAGACGCCAGTCTTCGTTGCTTCGCAGCCACAAGCGATGGCAACCTCTCATCCCGCTCTTAATGGACCATATCTTGGTTGAGATTGATCTAGATGCTGATGATCCTTACATTAGCCCCCATCTCTCCCCTAACGTCACAGGTTCTCGTGCGAGCGTCATCATGGGTCCAATTACTATAGAAGGCAAGCTCAGGGTACTGAGTGTCAGGCTCCTCTACGAAGTCTGTCGAGTTCAGAAGCTCTCAGAGCAAGATTTGCGTACGGTCTTTTTCATCATCATTCTAACTGTTGTGCTGAGTTATCATTTTGACGCAGGCATGTTCAATGATCCGTTCATAGATTATCTTTTTGAGCTGGTAGAACAGACCCGCTTCGTGCTGGATGAGACTTTTAATTACTTTGTCGTCAAATTAATAGTAAGCATTATGAACTCTTCCGACGACAACTGCTAACCTGTAGTCAGGTTGCCCTCAACGAACAGTTCATGGTTGCAGGCTTGAGCACTTCCTCTCCCCCCCAGAATGGTCTGGGAAAAGCGCCTGAGGTCCGAAATCGGGTACTCGACGTACTTATATCTCGCCTTGGTTCCAGCAAGACATTTGGAGAGAACATGATATTCATGCTTAACCGTGCATGTACGTTTTCCGCAGGTGAATCTTCTACCAGGACTGAAAATGCTCTACAGCCCGTTCTGCGGAAGACCTCTGCATGCAGTTACTCGTTCTGAAGTTGCTATATATTTTATTTACTTCGAAAGCAACTTCGGAGTATTTCTACACGAATGATCTCTGTGTACTCGTCGATGTCTTCCTGCGCGAACTGGTCAACCTCGATGATGAAAGTGAATCGGTAAGTAAACTTTACTTCGAAATTTAGCCGAAACCAACTGAAATCAACGTAGTTGCGCCACACATACCTCCGTGTTTTACATCCCCTCCTTACGAAGACGCAATTACGGGATATTCCCTATAAGCGTCCTCAAATAGTAATGGCTCTGGAGTCTCTGACGCAGAACGCTAATATCCGAGATGTCAACCCGACTACGAAACGATTGGTGGAACGATGTCTCACCGGGGAATGGTGTGTGCAGCTGCGCAAGAGCTCGTTCGACAAAGATGGTTTGAATTCCCAGAGTTCCTTCCGCCAGGGTAGTCCAAGCCATGACATACTTGCTTCGACTACACCGACTGGTCTACAATTACAAGCTACGACATCAACAAGTTCTGAAAGACCAAATGATAGTTCCGCCCCGCTCCTGGCCAAGTCGAAACAACTCAAGCCTAGTCGTAGCGTTGAGACTTTAAAGTCACATTCCACTAAACCAGCTCCGTCGCGGTCGGTTGATGGAGTCAGGAGACCAAGCAAGGAGAGTACCACCGGTTTTGGCGTGGTAGCTTCAACTTCAACTACCACGAATGTAACGAAGTCGAGAGAGAAGTCCGGATCAATGGACGATGGTTCCCTGCTGCAACAGGCTGCGAAAAATCACCAACCAAAGCATCACCCCCATCTTTCACCACCACCTACCCCTTCCTCTCTTGCGCCAATCACATCCCCTGTCGCCAAAAAGGCTCGCAGGCCTCCTCCTGCCCCTCCAAAAAGGCGTAAAGCCCCTCAGGTACCACTCGTGCAGACACACGGTGGTCCTGTCATCAGTACAATCGCGAGCTCCTCATTGTCTGCACACAGCGAGCTTGGGAAATAATGGATTTCGTTTTCTCTCCTGGCTCTTCTGGCTATGATGATGATGGACTACGCACTTTATCTTTACCCTTAATCATCCACATCTCCACAAGCATTTCGTGTCAATGGACAGCATAGCACTTAGTCTAATATGCTACATCAAGATAAATGTCTTACAGACCACCCATCACCAATACCCATCATCAGGATGAGCGCCATTGACAGCGTTCTTCGTATCTTGTAACGATCTCGCCGTTTGACTCGATTGTTCAATATTCAATCCCCCCATATTAATGAACAAGTCTGGTCATTTTGTCCGTGACTGTACACTATCGGTCCCCTTCCTCCCAATCGCTTCGAATCTCTAGATCAGAAGGGTGTGTCCTTGCATCCTTGAATGTCAAAAAAGACCTCAGGTACTTGATTCTGCAATACTGTCTCACCGTCTTGACTAGGTCAGCTGTCGATGGTGTTGTTCTGCATCATGAGCTCCTGGCTACGTGAACTCCAAGCCCACTCATCTAGAATCGGCTTTCGTACAAGCCAAAGGCGGCGGCCCGAAGAGCAAAATTTCTGAATCACGGTTCAAAACCCTTGCTCACATAATGCGACACTGAAAATACAGCACTAAAACGCGCATCGCAAACACGCATATCTTCTTATCGCCCTGTGTGAAATATGCGCATATCATACTGGGAATCCATTTGTTTCATGATAGGTGCTCCCAAGACTACCTGCATCTATTCCTGGGTACTCAAGCTCTCTGGCCGGCCGATGTGACCGTGGAGACCATGTCGAGGCCCTGGTTCATGCATAGGCAACAAAACAAATGTTCAAATTCTCAAACCAAACCCGAATAGAGACGGTCGTACAACATGGGGTTATCAGATGAGTCGAACATGCTAGTCGGACACTCGTGAGAACTCAGAAAAGTCGTGACCGTTTATAGGACATGGCAACTTCCGCGCCGATGGGCATCACGGCATCAGCAATCCGGCTTAAGGTTGACTGGGATCCAAGCCCAGAACACTGGAACCGACGATACATATATACGTTGCACGTCCAAAAGTCCCGAATGATTGATGCCAAGTCCGGTTTCCACATGGGAAGTGCGGACTTCAATCGAGTGCTTTTTCCACAGATTGCAAGAGCCTTTCGCGAGGTCAACTGCTCATCGTTCGCACCGTTGATGCCTCCAACCTAAAAATCCTCCAGACCCGTGGGTGTGGAATTGAAGTTTCCCGAAATCTGGGGTCACCAACGGTTGTAATTGTGATTCTACCACACCCACAACTCCTCCACCCTTGCCAGTGTGACCGAGCCTGAGGCGGTGTTCAAAGAAATCGGTTTTACGGCGATACCGTGGGGCTCAGGCACGATCCCATAGGGTGGAGGTTAGTTGTACAGTTTACGCTGGTTTCCTTGATGCCTCTCATGCTTTAGAGTGAATCACCCTCGCTTGCTAATTTGCGTTTAATTCGTGCATAATCAGAGAACATAGAATTAAAGAAGATAATAGCATATACAAATCCACCCTGTCACGGTATATGATCTATGGTGTTGATCTAAAGGGGTATTACTTCAAAGCGATTCATCTATCCCATGAGCAATGCCGTCTGCAAACGGCCAGTCGTTATATCCAAAGGGTGTCAAATTACCCTGCAGGTAGTACTTCGACCGATCCCCAGGTGTAAGGGGGAGATTCTTCCGTAGCCGCGCCGGAAGATCAGGCTATTTATCGAGTCAGTGTAATGTAAGCACAGCTCGCAATATATGAAAAGCATAGGAAAGCTCACGTTTGTGATGTAAAGCCTTCCGAAAGCGATAAGCCCGCCCTGCTGCTCGGCAACACGGAGCGCCGTCTCACGGGTATACCCGCCAGCTGATATGAATGTCCTCTGTTCGCCGCCTTCGCCACCATTCCAGATCTCTCGCAAAAAGTCGTTGTCTTCCCCTGCGTCTTCGATTTGGTCCACAATCCCGGAAACCCGAGGCTCTGTCACATGAAGATATGCCATCCTCGGGTGTTTGTCGCGCAACGCGGTAGCGAGGTATGCAAAGGTTGGTCGAGGGTCCGGCATCTTCATATCTGAAAACTTGAGATTGAGCATCAGTTCGCCGACACATGCAAAGCCTAAGGCTTACCTTGGAAAGAGCTCCATGGACTGATGCGCATTCCAACTCGGTCTTCGCCGACAGCATCCACAACGGCGTCAACGATCTCTCTCGCAAACCTCGTGCGGCCCTCCTCATCCATGCCCCATTTGTCCGTGCGTTGATTGGACACTGACTGAAGGAACTGATCTATCAGGTACCCGTTTGCACCATGTACCTCAACTCCATCAAATCCAGCGCGGTGTACGGCGTTGCTTGCGGCCTTGGCATACGTGGCAATGTAATCTTGGATCTCGGCCTCAGTCAACGGACGAGGTGGCTTCGACTTGCCGGTCAGGGTGACAGCCGACGCGGACACGTATGGCGACGGTGGATCCTGCTTCTCGAGGAAATCGATTTCGGCAGCGCGTCCCAGCGCCCAGAGTTGAAGGAAGATGAACGATCCCTTGGCATGAACAGCGTCGGTAATCTAGCGTGGCCACGACACGATGTTCAGATGAATCGGCAGCGTGCGTACATACATAGCACGTACCTTTTTCCAACCTTGGATTTGTTCGTCGGTGTAAATGCCCGGGACGTTCGCGTATCCTCCTGCGTCATGGGAGATGAAGGTAGCTTCTGTGACGAGAAGCGTCCCTGATGTAGAGGCGCGCTGTGCGTAGTAGGATGCCTGCTGTGGCCCAGGTACATGGGAATCATACGCCCGAAGACGGGTCAAAGGGGCGAGAACAACGCGATGCTGGACCGTCATCCGACCAACCTTGATTGGCTTGAACAGTGCAGGGGTTTGTTGTATGGAAGTCATGGTAGGCAGAAAAACTTTAAGTGATAGTGAACGGCTCGACCTGCATGTTGGCACATTATATAGTCATGGAATGCCTCGCCGGACGCGAGAGTTGTGAGCACGACCACTCAGGCTCGGCCTTACATGATGATCGGTGACGTGCTTAGTCAGGGGATTGGTCAGCCCGAACCGGCTTTGAATCGAGAACTTTGAACCGGTGTCCCACCGAGTCCAAGCTCTCCTTTCACACCTCAATACACCGTCAAATGTTTTACTGAGGCTTAGCGTCTCCCGTAGGCAGACCATTAGGTAGGGAGACAGTCTTAGTCGGTCGGCTCGCGGATATCCTTGGTCGCAAGCGCATGTGTGAGTAAACCAGCCGCGATCCATTCCACTTCTCCATCTGAATATCCGGTCGTTTAGACGGTACCGAGTTTATAATCATGATAATTGCCGTTTGGTCTATGAGGCTACCCCGTTCGTCTTCCGCCTAGCAACTTTTTCTACACGCAATGGCTCTTCGAGTGAATCGAAGGCTCTTGCAGGCGACGTCAGAAGGGTGGTTTGTCACCCCACACCAGGATGATGATGATGACCACCGCGGCTGATTCACAGCACTCAGAAAAGAACCATTTACAAGCTCTAGTCCTACCATTCAACTCCCTATCGTGTCTCATAAGCAGCTTCCCTATTCGCGAGTCGCGACTTACGTTGGTATTTCTGGACTGGTCATCGTTTTCGGCGTACCAGAGGTCTTGTTGACCCCATTCGATGCTGTCCTTGGCACGGACGTCATTTACGAAGCTCAGCATGCTGTCTGGATATCCCATCGTCTCAGATACCTCATTTCCCAACAGTGCGAAGGATCCCGTATCCCACCTCGTTATTCTGAATCTTCTCCGACGAACACACGTTTAAAACCGCCACCCTCAGGCTCTAACCGACCGAGTGCTCGTTCGCGTCTTTTCTGCTTATAATTCGACGCGATCGCAAATTAAAGACTATACTCCCAAACTTTGTTGCCCGGATCATCGGCAAAGTGCATCTGAAACCCTGGCAAACGAAAACCAAGGTACGCGATGACTTCACTTTCCATTGCGCCCCTATTCCATTCAGGTTGACCAATGCCATGGTCCTTTGCAAAACGGTACACCCATTCTATGTTGACTTTGTACCCAAGGACACCATACTTGTGCGAGGGGAGCTGGCTTGTAACACGCAGCAGGATGACATCTCTCTGACCTAGAAGATAATCAGTAGCATCTCCGAAATCCGCCTGAAGTGGGCTGAAACTCGCAACTTACATGGTGGTTTCGGGAATCATTGCGCAGCTAGTCACCACTCATAACAAGGAAGTTACTGCAACACTGGCGGCCACTGACATTTTTACACCGTATCACTCTAACAACGGCCTCAGATCGTTATGCAATGGATTCCGAGCAGGTCTGTCAAATGCTTGAATAGGTTGCATAGCTTTTAGGAACGACTGACCTCTCCAAAGAGATGGCTCAAGCCGAATCACCGGGTCGAGAGTGGGAGTTCTCTTTTCTGTTTGTCGCGTCCCTCATTGTCAGGGAGGAAGAGAACGATAATGAACACGGCGATGGTTGAAGATAAGACAAATATCTCCTGTTGGTGATATCACTTTCGTACATGCAAGGATTGGTGACCAATCAAATCGATTATTCAAAAGGGTATTTACTACTTGGTGCAATTTCTTGATCCAGTCGACCAAGTTTGGACACCGGGTCCGCCACCGCGTCAAAGGGCAAAGCACGGAAATGAAAAATTACTACTGTAGTAGTCCGGTTGACTCATCCAGAAGCGGGTACGTCATTGATTCCCCACCAGTGCCTCTGGAAACGGAGATTCGGAGAAGATTCTTTCCGAGAATTGAATTGATAGGCCTGATGTACCTTTGACTCAGATACTTTCAGGTTGTCATGCCGGAATGCATGGCCCTGGGCTACTTGCAGCTCGATAGTATAGCCCATTCAGATGCACACTCTCGCACGGTAGGGCGTCCGCTCCAGCCCCTTCTTGTAATGCTTCAATCGAATTACTTATTTAATTCAGAGTCTCATGATCGTTGGGAGGCGAACAGCGGCTGCCAAGTTCACGTCACCGCCGCCACCATCTTCTCGGTTCAAAGTTGAACACCCCCTGGAGGTCAGGGAGTTGACGTGATCATTCACTCGACGTGCGGAGCTGAATTTGCGAAAAAGTTTGTCTCGATGCTGATTTCCATGCCGTAATATCGCGGAGAGCTTGTGTAAAACCTCTTGGTGAGTTTCCTTGGAGAGGAGTCCTGCTGATCATCAAGGGCAATTTTTAACACGTACATTTTTGCATCCAGAATCTGGACCTTATCACCTATAGAATCATCAGAACTCATTCTATCTGATGCGGAACTGCGCACAACGTTATGCCGACTTAAACTCAAATATTTATACCTGACATGCTACACAACAAGCTGGTGATGAAGCCTAAATGTAAGTATCAGCGCAAAGGAAGGACTGGAATCTTTCGTTTGATCTTCTGATTAGGTTTGGATTTCCCGGCTCCCGGGTTTTTGCATCCATTGAACATAATATACTGTCTCCTGGAACTTTAAAGATTTCGTCTGTTTCTGATTTGTTTCTACTGGCGGGCATTGCACATGCCCAGTGCCGAAATGTGTCGGCTTTCTAGGGTGTGTCTCACACCCATCGTACGCACCAAAGAGCTCAAGGGACGTGCTTTCCCTGAAATCCTTTCCTTTCTTTGGTTTGTTGATCAACAGCATCGCATCCATGGCCTACTTATACATGAGGGTCCGTGAAAACAACCACGGGCATCTCCTGACATCCTCCATTTACTTTTCGATATCATGTCTTGCAAAAGTGCGAAGGATACGCTCTCCAAAGCATCTACCACCCCTACTATGACCGGCAACGAAAAAATTATCTATGTAGACATTCTTAGTATCTTTGTGCTAGTTATGCGACACTCATCATTGGCAGATCGAGTTTGAAGATGAGGACCAGCGAAATCCTCAGAATTATTCTAAGGTCAAGAAGTGGGCAATCACTCTGACTGTCTGTTACTTCACCGTAATGGCAGGTAGCTTGTATTTTTTGATATCCCGTTACTGCAATGCTCACCATGCCAATCAGCCGCATATGCATCTTCATATTCCATCATCATACCGTCCTTGAAAAGTGATCTGGGATGTACTGACTTACAGGCAGGATTGGGCCTCGGTGTCTATGCTTTGGGGTATGGAATTGTGCCTCTTTTTACCTCATCCTTTAGCGAGGTTCGCCGTCTTCACAACTGTAGATCTATTGCTCATACCTCTCTAGGAAGTTGGAAGGAGACCGGTGTACATTTTTTCGTCAGTCATGTTCACTCTCACTCAAGTTATGGCTGCATTGTAAGGTTTATATCCTTGGTAACCTTCACTGTTCACGATATTGTTGGCACAGGGCTCCAAACATGGGCACCATACTGGCGGGACGCGCCCTTGCAGGAATATTTGGCTCTATGGCGTTTGGCATCATCGGAGGTAGTATCGCGGATATTTGGAAGCCTCATGAGTGAGTGATGAGTGAGCCGGAGTTCTGTCCGCGCTAATGTCCTGCAGGCGAAGTTTACCGATGACAATCTTTGCTTTTTCATCGATCTTTACGATTGGACTTGGACCAGTTATCGGAGGTGTGATCGAATCCTCTCTAGGTTGGCGATGGGTTCAATGGGTACACGTCATGTAAGAAAACACATTCTACCAGTTCGCTGATAACACAATACTCTGATCCAGGTTTTCTTCCCTTTTCATCGTCCTCGTATTATTGTTGATGAGCGAAACACGTTCCACCATTATCCTCATCCAGATTGCGCGGTTACAACGGAAACTCACGGGAAATGACATTTATAAAGCCAAGTCCGAGATCGATAAGGAGAGCCTTAGAAGGCTTATCAAGAAGGCCTCTATTCGCCCATTATGTGTGTTGTAACAGGCTGGATTTCAGCCCACATCGTTGATCTGTGTTTCTATGTTAGATTTTTTATTCACAGAACCCATCGTTCAAAGCATTAGTGTGGGTCTCTTTCGACGTCGCATTCTCCGTTCATTAACTGACATGATGATGGTGAGCTATAGGTATGGTGTGGTTTCACTTGGGGAGTGGTTTATTGCCTGCTGGAGTACGCGATCCTGCCTTGAGCTCGTACATTCGTTAACTCACTACACCTGCACCTCCAGAGCAGTGACTCCCATATTCCAAACTGTGTATGGCTTCAATGTCCAACAGACCGGATATGTATATACAACACTGAGGTGAGATAAGTCTTTCCTAGTTTGAATATATCACTCATAGGACACAAGCATCGGTGCCATTATCGGATCTTTCGCCAACATATACCAAGATAAACTCTACGAGTGAGTATTTCTGGACGTGCTCCAAGTATAGCCGAAAACGATGCCTATAACCAGGAGACATGTTGCTCGGAAGCACCAGGAGGCGCGGCTGTATATGACTTGCGTCGCTGCGCTGTGTCTTCCGATTGGCATGTTTATGTTCGCCTGGACGGCATCGCCAGAGATGCATTGGATAGTACCTATTATCGGATTGACGGTCAGCCGTGATTCCTTTTGCATTCTTCTCGAACATTCGCCCTTATGATGCGCTGAAGGTTTTCATGAGTGGAGTATTGGTCATCTTCCAAGTCGCGTTCCTGTACCTCGCAGACTGGTACGTTCCACTCGCACAGGCTGGCCAGGCATTAGTAGAAATGCATCCCCTCAACTGATACCTACCAGTTACAACTCGTATGCATCATCTGCACAGGCAGGACAAAGTTTGTTCCGTACGTCATTTTTCTGACCGTTCGATACTCATCCTCATGCGAATACCGTTGACTTTTCCACAGGAAACTCGATGGCTTTCGTGTTCCCGCTGTTTACCCCACAAATGTTCGCCACGTTGACATTCAAATGGGCCCTCACGCTGTTTGCAGTTCTCGCGCTCGTGCTGGCTCCTACACCGTTCGTAAGTACAGGTCGCTTCCCGCTCTTCTTGGTAGGGAAGGATGGCGTCCGACTGACGACCCGTACTAAACGCGGTTCGCGTAATTGCCGATACATTTGCTAGGTGTTGTTCTTTTATGGATCCAGGATACGCGAGCGGAGTATTGCCTCTAGAGAGATCTTGGTTGCAGAGGAACAACAGTCTTGCGGGACGTTGCCGTCGTCGCATCCAGGAATGAACAGGGTTTGAAGTTACGGGACAACCACTGCCCGATCGAGCCTTCTTCTCTCATCCGCATGAATGGGTATATAGAACGCACTTGGAGGGAATATGTGAGTATATGGGTATCAGGTAACGCGTCAGGAAAGCTTTCACGAACTGTACTAAATAGAAGAAATCAGTGATAGAGATAGCTGAGAATCAATGTTATAGTAGTTGTCATGACAGAAAAGACACTGATATTAATTGGGTCGCAAAGTTTGCGAGCGCGCTGACGACAGATAGAGTTCGGGATAGAAGAACTCGCCTTGCCGCGTAGACTATGAGCAGCGTCTTGGTGGATACGAAGAAAAGTTTGCTACCACAAATTCACAGGTCAAACTTCGCATGCTTGAGTGAACCCCGCTTGAGAGCAAGAAAAGCCACATGAGCTTTGCCTCAAACGCTGTAAGTTCAATTTCCACATAACCTTCTCTGTTGCTGGGATCATGCAGGCCGCCGTGTCATCGAAACTCGAAGTCCTTCCGGCATGCTTGGCATAGGATGTTGCGCACCACATTCAAGTTGCACCACTGTAATCTCCAAAGACAATCTTCAGGGGTTGGAACACAAGGTACCAGATAAGTGGTCGACTCAAGACTGAGCGCTGAGCTACTGGCACGGGTCGCACACGTGTCAACTAGATTGTGCCGATGATGGATCGTCCGACTATCAATGGGAATATGTCCCCAAACTGCTCGCATCCACAAACATGGGTATTTCCCCCCGCTTGTGGATCGATCAGTTAGTTATCCTCGGCGGTCCTGTCTCTACAAACCAGTTTGCCCGTCGAGCTATGCTTGCCTATCGTATGCTGGTCCCTCCGTTCCACGTAATCCCGTATCTCATGCCTGTCGAATCGCTTGCTTCGGCGTGCATGATCTCCGTATGGCCTGGTAAGGATAATATGAAGGTGAAGTGAGAACGTATCGCGATACCGTCTGTGCGTGGGTAGATATACCCACGGAAAAATCTTCGTATCGTTTGCGACCCTCAGGGCCCGCTGCGGGCTAGCCTAGGTCCTGCTCAAGAGATCGTTACAATTAGCTGCGGGCTCCTCCCACCGAATCAAACGAGATCTGTTCCTCCCCGTTTCGTGGTTGGAGTTGGTCGATGTGGTTCTATCCAATTAATATGAAGACCAAAGTAAAATATCGGTACTGCGTACAAGGTAATACACGGGCCCGCAGAACTGCTATATCTCTATATACGCTGTCGTTTCTTGACAGGTGTATCCATTCCTTCTTCCGCTGGGTCCGAGAGACCCAAACTCGACGACGAACCACTCGCCGTCCGTTTCCTCCCTCCTAAGAGCAGAATATCGGGCGACGAATTCGGCAACCATAGTTCTTCGTCTTCGTCCTTGACGTCCGGTAGCTCATCGCTTTCCACGTCTTCCAGATCATCGCCAAGGATATTCTCGTCTTCTCCTTGTGTTTCCAGATCAAGACTAAAAGGTCTACTTTGACTTTGGTTCGCGACCGGTCTAGCGCTGCCGAGCTTCGTTCTAACCTTGGGTTTCGTAGGTGTCGCGGTGACGAGCGTAACTCCTTGTGAGCGCTCATCTTCCTTCCTTGCTTCACCCTTCGTCTTGGCTTGCACTCTCGTGCTCGATCCTTCGGGCTGACTCGTCTGCGATTGTTGCGCCCGAGGTCTGAACCCGCGTGACATGCTGACCTCGCGACTCAAAGCCCGTTTGAGGGACGATGCCGTCCCCGAAGTAGAGGTAGAGCGCCTTGCGGAGGCGTCCTGTGCAAGCGACACAGACAAGGAACGCGAACGTGACCGTGCGTCGGACATGCCGGTGTGCGATAAGATGGAAGAGGAACGCTGAACGGGTTTCAGCTTAGGTTTACCCTTGGACTGGGAGGCAGAGGTGGTCGTAGTTGATCGGGCAAGTTTACGGTCGGACCGTGGACGAGCGGAAGAAGCAAGCCTGGAACCTGAACTCGATCGCGTGTCGTTGTCGTCGTCGTGGTCTGAAAAGGGCGAATGAGGGAACAACTTGCGGCGCAAGAGTACGCACAGGTCGGGAAGTGCCGATTTGAATCTGCTCATGGAGGTTCTGATGAATGCCGTGGGCTGGGCTCTGGAATGGAGTACACTCACTGGGGCTCGACGACAGTCTCGCAAAACGTTTGCATCCAGTCGCGTTCGTCCTTGTTGGTAGGCTTGTCTGAGTCATTCACGTTGACGACTAGCTGCCACGTGGACAGCTTGTCCATGAATGACTCCAATCGTTCCTGTGCGGTTGGCACGATGACCTTGCTGCGTTCCTTTTTTCGCGTCTTCCTTGTTGAAGGAACAACGTCATTCGCTGGTATCGTCACGCGAGGCAGAGGGGTGCAGGGTCCAGGCAAAGAGAGCTTGAGGAAGTAAAGGAGAATCTGAATCTGTACCCTGCACCTGTCGTCCAGAAGCAAGGACGCGCGCGCGAAATCGACACTCACTCTCGTCTTTCGAGCCTCTCGAGCCATGAATTTCGCGACTTTTCCTCGAGCATGACTGCATCTTCGCTGTTGACGCCCGTGGTACCCTCCCCGACCTCACCCATCTCGTAGCCGAGCGCATACCACATCATGGATTCTTCCACTTCGCCGTCTCCGCCATCCTGCGCCAGAATCTGGGGGAGCTCGGTGTGGTACTTGGCGACGACAGAACGGAGCGACAGCAGCAACGGCTCCAGGAGCGTGTGGAGCGGGTGTGGAGTGTCTTGAGAGCGCGACGACGCGTTTTGCACGCGATTCAGGGATGGTACAAGCAAGTTTATTGGCGCGATCGACTGTGAGGGGTCAGAATGAGACCTCGACACGACCAAGGGAGGGTCGTACCTCTGGGAGCCAGAGAAATTGGAGATACGTCCGAACGACGAACTGGTCTGAAGTTTCGAGGTGAAAGTCTGTGAACGGATAGTCTCGAGCGATCGTCTTTTCTTGTGTCGTCGTCCATTTCGCGTCGGAGCTCTTGAGCAGTGTCAGAGGTTCAACCAGACTCATCGTGGACGCGTCAGACTAAAGCTCCCACGAGTCACTCGTGCTGTTACTAGTTTATATACAAGATTACAATCACTATGCCTTCCCCAACAGCGCAGCCCCAGAGACCCTGCCGGCCCGTTCAAGACTCTCGTCCTCAAGCATGTAAGCAGGCTTGTAGTGTACAGACTTTGATCGGGGTGGGACACGGCCGCTTCCATTCACAGGCTTGTTCTCCGCGAAACACATACCATGAGGATTATTAGCGATGATGCGGAAAGAACCAAGGGCACCACCTCCGATGGAATGGGAAACGGTGGCCGATCCTGAGTATGGCTCAGTCGTGCTCCCCGAATCACCATTTTCTGTTGCTGTAAACTCTCTGCGATGCGGGGCGGGTGTCTCAGCCAGACACATGGCATTCGGATCGTTGGCGACAACTTTATAAGGCGGAATTATGTCCAGTGATGCTTCATCCTGGATACGGAGTGCAGGATTCGGATATGTGTTGTATATTGACCCAAGTGACGTATACCTATTATTCCTTCTCAGTACAGAACCTCTCAATTGCGGTGAAGGCTCACCCTTGGTCATACAATGAACAGTACGGCACATTCAATCGCCTCAGGAATGTCCACACATCAGAGTAAGACCAATTAATGATGGGATTGATACGATCGAATGAAGGCCAGCCAACGTCCGTCTTGTTCTTGTATGTGAGCGTAGCTACCGCATATTACTCTTATGACTCATCCTGCAGACGAGGAAAGATCTCACCGCCATGTGGGTCTGATCTTCTTGTTCCGACCAGTACGGCCTCTATGAACGGATACTTGTCCTTGTAAAACTGTAGAGCACGCCGCATGCCTTCGCCACCGCGAGCGTTCCCCACGGGACGTCGCAAGAAGCCCGACTGACCGAGTGGGCCATTGCCTTCTTTGGGCGTGGCCGTCCCCGGGGTAACACTCTCGACCGGGAGCGGGACGTCTGATTTGGGGGAGCATGTGAAGAGATCGAGATCATATGCTCTCGCCGATTCCCATATGAAATCCTCTAGATCTGTAAATGGCGAAGGAACTGGGATATAGATGGCTGGGATGGGTTTGGCGCTGAGAGACGACCGGCGGGCAAACGCCGCAGCGAAGAGATGGAGCAGTACAGTACCTGTCGACGAGTCAGCCGAGCCTCGAGACAGAGAATACCACACACAGTCCTTGCCTCCGTTGAAGCTGATCGATACCTTGCTTGGCCTGAAAGCGCATCTACACATCGTGACTACTACGACTCGAGCCAAACTGACACGCACGTATAAGTCTCGAGAGCATCGTCAATGACATGGAGAGCCTCCTTGACCCGTTCGCCGATGGGCTCGGGCGACGCTGCGAGGTCGTATACGTGGGCTGAAATTGCCTGTCTATCCTCGACAGCCATGCGATTGGAGTTGGCCGTTTGACTGCTGGGAAGAAGTTGGCGATGCACGCTGGCTAAGGAAGAGCGGGATTTATATCGCTAGTGGGAATTCTTACTAGTCGACCCATCCGGGGATCACTTACTTACCTGACACAGCCCCCCCATCATGCCTGCCGTCGTACTCGTCAGTGGTGGAACCGGTCTCGTCGGTAAAGCCATCGAATATGTTATCGAACACGAACCGGAAGGATCGCGCTTTGGAAAGCGCCCAGGCGAGAAGTGGATCTTTGCAAGCTCTCGCGATGCCGATCTAAGGTATGCAATCGCGACGTCCAGCAACAGACAACTCGAGCTCATCGTTACGCACAGGGATCCTCAACAGACTCTGCAGCTTTTCGAAAAGCATCAGCCTACGCATGTCATTCACCTGGCAGCACTCGGTATGTCAACCTACCATCCTCCCGTCTCGACCTTTTGTAACGTTTGCGCGATCAGTTGGAGGTCTCTTTGCCAATCGAGAGCGCAAGGCGCGTAGCCACGATCCGGGTGCAGATCAGCTTGACAACGTTCCTCCCATTCCAGATGACGTTCCTCCGGGATAACATGTTGATCAACGACAACGTGCTGCACACCGCTCGCATCAAGGGGACGCAAAAGGTCATCTCGTGCCTCTCGACATGCGTGTTCCCCGATAAGGTCGAATACCCTTTGACGGAGGACAAAGTACACCTTGGTCCCCCTCACGACTCCAACTTTGGCTACGCATACGCCAAGCGAATGGTTGACGTACAGAATCGGTTTGCCTGTCTCGATTCTTTTTGCCTACGTCGCTCACACTAGCCTACAGCGCGTACAAAGATGAGTTTGGTTGCAACTTCACCTCCGCTATTCCTACCAACGTATTCGGTCCCCACGACAACTTGTCAGTCCGGCTAACCCGAGTAGTGTTCCGTTGTTGATCGCCCATCGGACAGCGACCTCAAGTATGCCCACGTCATGCCTGCCCTCATACACAAGTGCTACCTCGCAAAAAGTGAGTGTTTAGCAACAACGTTCACTATGAGAAGAACTTAACCTCCAAATACAGAGAGCGGCACTCCATTCAAGGTCTTGGGTGATGGATCGCCATTGCGCCAGTTTATATACTCTCGCGATCTCGCCAAGCTCTTCATCTGGCAATTGCGCGAATACGAGAGTGTCGAGCCAGTCATCTTCTCCGGTACGGTTACGCTCTTGTCGTCTAGACACTCTCTAAATCCATGATTAGTCGACGAGAAGGATGAAATCAGCATCAGACAGCTCGCAAATGCGATCGTCGAAAACCTCCAATACCCCGGAAAGGCGGTCTTTGAGAACGAAACCAAAGACAATGGTCAAGATCGCAAGCCTGCCTCCAACGCCAAGTTGATGAAGCTGATCGGACCGGACTTCAAGTTTACCCCGTTCGACGTTGGTCCGTCAGCCTGTATCTCGGCGTTCAGACACGTGTTTGCTGACATGATATTTTAGCCCTCAAGGAGACCGTCGAGTGGTTCCTGGCAAACGTTTCTAATGCTAGAACTGGACAAAGCAACCACTGATCAACTAGAGACCATGGTGCATTATATCCAGTGCGAAATTTATCGAGATTTACATGTCCTGCTCGAGCTGAGAGTGATGCAACGATAACTCCACCATTCAGGAGGGTCGATCCATCAAGAAAAATAAGAGACAGAAGCTTCTAAAAGGATCATTCGTGTTTTCTCGCGGAAGTTGATCAAAGATTACGTTGAATCACCCAAGGATCTTTTCGAATCCCAGTGCATGTTGGCGTGCCGTGTAACACAGAATAATATATATGGGGCCCGCATTCGAGAGTAAAAATTCCCGCATGGCGAGAAGTACTTGGGTCCAAATGGTAGGAAACGAGCTTGAGGCCTCGAGGTTGTGAGGACAAAGTTGCCCACGCATTTGTTGGACTGGTAGAGTGTGTTGATATCGCGAATCGAATGAGACATGACAGACAATATGTTTATCTTCAGCTCGTAAGATAACACTGTAATCACATATTTCATGGAGTCCATTACAAGATCCTCGTCCGGAATGCATGCCTGGTTTCTTTGGCTATTTTACATCAATTCCTGCTTGAATATTCTAGGCGAAGAACTTAGTTTTGATCCTCGATCAGGCTTCGGGAAGCTTGAAGATCGCAGGTGACCATCTCATGGACGAGCTGATCAAAGGTCACTTTGCGGGTCCAACCGAGCAAGCGCTCGGCTTTTGCGGGGTTTCCCAGGAGCAAACTGTAAGAAAGCGACTCTCAGTGAACCAGACGGAACGAGGGATGGCCATCGCGACCTACTCTACTTCAGCAGGACGGAAGTACTGTGTGTCCACCTTGACAAGGACCTTGTTCGTTTTGGCGTCGTAACCTTCTTCCTCCACGCCAGAGCCGCGCCACCTGAATCACGGGGGCCGATTAGTGAAAAGGACGGTGTTGTAGAAAACAGTGACGAACTTGATCGTGATGCCCACGACGGCAAAAGCTTTCTCCACGTACTCACGAACCGGGTGAGTTTCGCCGGTCGCAAGGACAAAGTCCTCAGGTCCAGACTGCTGGAGGATACGCCACATGCCCTCAACGTAGTCCTTGGCTAAAGACAAGACCGCATATACTCAGAAGCCGACCATTTGGATGATCTGTGACGAGACGTACCATGACCCCAATCACGCTGCGCATCCACGTTACCAAGATAGAGACAGTGTTGCTTGCCAAGATGGATGTCAGCGACAGCTCTGCTGATCTTGCGCGTGACGAACGTCCTGCCACGCCTTGGACTTTCGTGGTTGAACAAGATACCGTTGCACGCATACATCCCATACGCCTCGCGGTAGTTGACCACGATCCAGTAGGCGTATAACTTGGCAACTCCGTACGGGCTGCGTGGGTAGAACGGCGTCGTCTCGCTCTGAGGCGTCTCCACGACCTTGCCATACAGTTCAGAGGTTGAAGCTTGGTAGAACCTCACGTGCTTCTCGAGTCCGACGGTACGCACAGCGTCGAGAAGACGGAGGGTGCCTAAGCCATCGACATCACCCGTATATTCGGCCATCTCGAACGAGACCTTGACGTGAGATTGGGCCCCAAGGTTATAGATCTCGGTAGGGAGAACTTGGGCAAGGATGTATACAAGATTGGTGCTGTCGGAGAGGTCTCCGTAGTGCAATTTGAACTTGTTGGGGCCTTTTCGAGGGTTGATCAGGCCGGTCGCGGGATCAAAAGAAGGGAGGTGCTCACGTTCGTGCTGATCCGCGTACAGATGCTGTACACGATTGGTATTGAAACTGGAGGAGCGACGGATGATTCCATGCACTTCGTAGCCTTTCTCGAGGAGCAACTCTGTACTATATGATCACGATGTCGATGCATGGTCTCAGGTATTGGCGACGAAGCAACTCACAGGTAAGAACCGTCCTGGCCCGTGACACCTGTATTGAACCTAATCAATCAAGGATCGAGAAGAACCGAATGGTGCGAGGCATACAAGGCCACCGAAACCATAATTATACGTACCGCTGATCAAAGCGACCTTTCTTTTTCTGTACTCCTCTGGAGTTGGCAGGGTGAGCTTGAATGGAGAGGAACCTTCCATGGTTAGAATGTTGTGGTCGGAGTGAGAAGAGAGGCGTGAATATTCTTCACAGAGGCACGCGACTGTGGAGCGTGCTATTACGTTCTCTTCCACGATTAATTAGAAGTACAACAAGTAAGTCGGGGCGCGATGGAAGCAACCAAAAAGAACTGAGCCGTGATCTGTATCCAGATACCGCCGATGGGGCTCGAACCCACAACCTTTGCCTTAGGAAGGCAACGCACTACCATTGTGCTACGACGGCTCGTGACCAGTTCGGTCTGCAAGTCAACATGGCGACAACTCACCTCATCAAGATGTACTGATCACCCATTTCTGACTTTTGCCCAGTAACATGAACGTGCTCGTGTATCCAAGCACACACCCGCACGCAACCTCGGTTCAACGATCGCTCTCTTCCATCCTTGTTCCTCACTACCTCCCTCAGACCATCTCCCCAGATGCTCTTGCTGCGCCGGAGAACCCCTGGCAAACAGCGTGTAGACTCCTAGTACTTCTTGCCGCGCCTAATCACCATCCAGGAGTATGTCAGTACGCCGAGTCTGGCGGATGCATACTGGCCTTCGGTGTGAACGCAACTAGGACGCGAGGACTGTTTGGTCTGTACGACACCCCTTCGAGCTTCGGTTCATTGGGCAATGGATTGGGGCTCGTCAAGGACACCACCATCCTTCGGCTTCTGGATAGGAAGGCGTCGATCTATCTCTCTTTCCCATCGCATACTGCCTCCCCCACCACCGTGGATTACGACGGACAGGAAATCGTGACTACGCGTGTACCATCCACTTCACTCTCTCTGGGGGAAGGGATCCGGGTGCTCGCACGGTATACAGATGGCGGTGCGGTTGCAGGGGCACTGAGTGAAAGCGGTACCATCGCGCTTTGGTCCAGCGCACCACCTCTCCCCGAACCCTTGCTTGTCTCGACCCTCTGTGCTCTTGGCCTACGATTTGACTTTAGATCGTCAGGGGATGGCGAGAGGCCAGGGCCACGCCTTCTCCCTCAGCTACTTCTTGCTCACCCAGAGAAATGGGCTGCTCGGGATCGTATTGTGCACGCCTTATTTCCCGATAGAAATCTCGAGACGGCTCTCTCGATGCTGACTATGAAGGACGGTGGCCGCGAGGCAGCTGCAAGTGAGAGCGCAGTCTTTCCAGACGAACAAGACATCTTTCAGTTTCACATCGTTCACCAGGTGCCTATTGCGGACTCTCCGTCTGAACACCCTATCCTCAGCTTGTTATCGGGGGAACCTAAGGAGGGGGTCAAAAACGTAATCCTCCCTCCTCAGCCGCTGAGTGCTAAGCAAGAGAAACGTTACGCACCCTTATTCTCCCCTGGTGCATATTTCGGTGCACTGGATGAATTTCGCTCTGCCCATACTGGCGGGCTGCTCATGGGTGATCTACTTCTCTACGGTGAAGTTGTCACCAGTACACAAACTATGTTGGAGAAGTGAGTCTATCGATGCCTCCGACATATCAACCTATTGAAAGCGTCATAGGAATCCAAAACTACTTGGCGCGCTTCCTTCGCCGCTGCTTTCCTTGGCGACAAAACAGGTAGCAGGTAGAGGAAGGGGCAAAAACGTGTGGCTTTCCCCCGCGGGCAGTATGCTAATATCTTTGAAATTTAGTATCCCTCTGAAGAGCTTGAGGTCTGGTAAGTTGGTATTTGGACAACGTTCTGCGTCTGACTCGATTCATTCAGATGATACTGCTCGTTCCATCCGACCATCAAATTTAGTCTTCATCCAATACCTGTTTTCCCTCGCAGTCGTCGAGGCGTGTCAGGCACTCGATCCTGCGACGGAGTGGGCAACGAAAGTCAAACTGAAGTGGCCAAACGATATTTACGGAGAATTTCCTGCTGAGGCATGGAAAAGTGTAGAATTGAAGAAATTGGGAGGGGTACTGGTGAACACGAGCTTTAGAGGGAATATGGTGGACGTTATCGTCGGTATGCGTTGCTTGTGCTCACAGAGAACGGATACTTACGACGATGGATTCAGGATGCGGCTTGAACGTTTTGAACCAACCTCCAATTGGTTCACTCGCTCAGCTGGAAGCCTTGACAACCCGCGGGCAGGAGGTGCGCTCGAGCCTTACTGTTGAGAGGGTGACTGCGGTGATCGTTACCACATTTGAACGCATGTGGAGCTCGTTCATTGCTGAAGAGAGCGATGCCTTCCGTCCCTTTATGGATCGGTACACCAGCGCGTGGTTGCATTCGTGCGTCAGACTCACCTGTTCTTCTGGCGATCGCTGATCAGCTTGTAGTGGCCAAACGGTCACCCTAACTACAACGACCCCTCATACTACAGTTCGGATAGCTGGTATCACTCCCGAACACGGGCTTTTGCGTACTAAACCGCTAAGCGGTGGTCAGTACATAGACTTACAACCCGATGGAAATAGTTTTGATATGATGAAAGGATTGATCAAGACCAAGACGAGTTAGCCCTGAAAGGCACATGCTGTCAGACATCGTTACACATTACAGGGTATGGTTACTTGTATTTCTACATCAGTATACGAGATTTCGAGCCTTAAAATTCCACTTTTATTGTGGCAGATGCAGTGTTTTTTTGTGAGCCCGCCCCCAATGTATACCATTCTTCATAGTACACACATTCTCGAGCGTTGGTAGGACCCTTGTCTTTGCAGAAGTCGAAGACTGGACATCTCCCACAAGGTGCTTGTGACCACCCTAATGCGACCCGCTCTTGCCTGATTGCCCGATAAACGAAGGCACTCCCAACGGGTATCTCATTCAAGCCCGGGGAAGGTGATTTCCGGCGTTTTATGGAGACCTTGGAAGTTGATGCTTTTTTGGAGGACGACCTAGAGTTTGATTTCGAATGACGTCGCTCATCTTCGTCGTCGTCTTCCGAACTCTCCGAGGACGAACTGTCGCGTTTTTTTGATTTTCCCTTTATTTTCTTCTTCTTACGAATTTCCTCCTCTGATTCATCCAAACTCGTGTCTGAATCGGAGTCATCGTCCTTCCTTGACTTGTGCTTGCGTTTCTTCTTCAACTTGGGTTCATCGGTATCCGCATCACTATCATCCTCTTTTCGCGAACGTTTCTTCTTGCTGCCACTCGAACGTTCCTCGTCTGAGTCACTGTCCTCGGAGTCCTCCTGCCGTCGCCGTTTACGCTTGCTTGATTCCTTTCTCTTACTCTTGGAAGAACTCCGCTTGCGTTTCTTGGAGCTCGAACGTTCCTCAGTGCTGTCTTCGGAGCCCGAACTAGGATCGGCGTCCGATTCTGCCTTGGAATTCCACGCTGATGCTGCGAACGCGGGTATCTATCCCTCCATGAACAAGATCACGAAGAGGCAATGATGCTAGTGAATACCTTTTCAATATCCCCGTCGAGTTCAAGAACACGAAGAAGCATCTCTACGTGTTCGACGCCTAGTTCCGTCTCGGTTATCTTACTTTTGCTCAAAAAGTGTTGTATTTGTTGTGCAGACGGATAGGCGGGTGCGACACCTATCGCATATAGACGTTGCTGGCTCTGAGATGAGCGTTTTCCTGATTGTTTTGGGAATGACTGGTGCGTTATTGTGAGCGGTCTCAAAGGTAACACGAAGAACGCGGCGTACGCACACGATCGCGTATATAATGCAGGCATGCAGTTGACAGAAGCTTGATAAACTCCGTATCGAGTTCATTGTCCGTGTACCATGGACCCCCTGTCAACTCCACGGACGGTTCGAGGTGGGCAAGCATGTATATTTTACGCGTTGGATGCTTTGGTAGAAGACAATCATTTAGTCGACGTTTCCGGACGAGAGAGAGATAACGTGACATACGCGTACTGCTTTGATCGATTTTACTAGCTGCTTCTGAACAAGAGACTTCAGGCAACGGTCGATCACCGTTTGATGCAGCTCGGTCTTGGCTTTCAGATGCTTTGTCCATATACCTGTTGGGCATGTGAGCGTACTGCCTATATGCGATTGGAAAGAGAGGGGAGATACCTTCGTTTCCCGAACCTTGGATATGGTTGAGCACCATGGCTTCTTCGCCGCTCATGTCCTTTTTCCTATGGCAAGAGATCCGTCCATGTCAGAGCACTCGAACGAAATGGCGGTTGAGGACGCACACATCCATCTCCTTCTTCTTCACTGCACGAAAAGAAGTCACACCACTGGAGCTCGTCATGACTTTGAACATGCCCTGCACGTACTCGTTACCCTCTCTGGAAAACACAAGCGGTAAATAGTCACGCACCGCGCCGAGCAAGAAGTTGATCGCAGCGGTGCGGTCACTTGCATCCGGTAAGAGTTTCTCGGCATCCTTGATGGATAGTGTCTGTCGGTGCGGTGAGCAACTGCCGATTGAGAAAAGTGAAGTAGGGGTAACCTTTTGGTCCTTTGCGAGGGCTGCCTGATGGAGCTTGAGCTCATCGGCGTTGAGTTTGCGACTACTCATTTCAAGTTGGCGGAGTGTCGGCGGAGTGAGGGGGATGTCATATCTCAGTCCACGTGATACTATGCATTCACGCTCTCATGGACACGAACGCTAACGAGCACTGCGGAGTGGAAGAGAGCCTTTCTTCATACTTCCAGAAAAGCGCCACCGTTGTCAGACAGTATGCCGACCTGCAAGTATCCCTGTTTTCGCTTCCATAAACAGTCTAAACCTTCCTTTGTCAGGATCGAACAAGATTACGCCCAACCCATCTTGCGCTATGCTTCTCAAAAATTCAGGCAGAAACCAATCACAATGGTATGTCTTCTCCTTGTGCAAACTTGGATGTGTCTGAATGCTTCCACAGACTTTCCTATCGATCTTCACTGGTCTTTCTTTGCTCCCGCTGCTATCATTCGCGTACGTTGATCCATTCCGGACATGCAAACTCACTCACTGATCTGGATGTAGCGGTCTTACCGTATTCACGCTCACTTCCATTGCATTCCTCGCGCTCATTTCTGCAGCGCTTGTATTCATTACCATTGAGGCTGTTCTCGGTGCGCAAACATTCATTTTGACTGTCCTGTCTTCATCTAACTCTGTACAGCGGCCTGTTTGGTCTTTATGCTGTGGTCACTCTTCATCGTAGCAATTTTTGTGACGGCAGCCGTTGTTTTTGTCTATTGGGCGACGCGTCTTGGTGTCCTTCTCACTTGCGAAGGTCCTTCTGGCGTCACGGGTTGGACACAGGAAACTCGCGAATATTTCTTCCGGGTCCAGAGACGAGAAGCATCCGATGATTCCGATGAGTCTGCTATCCTCGTACAAACCGAGATTCCAAGCTCCAAGACGATCAAAGTAGAAGGAGACGAAACACCGCCAACCAACTAACAGCTCCACGAGTCTTTTCCCTTGCCGCCTTTGTTTCAGCCCTTCTCTTGACAGATAACTTCCATAATGTGTCGTATCCTACTGTATCATGCACTCAAGTCACCATGTATGAAACCACCCGCGGGCATACCGAATGTTTTACTTTCTTTTAGAATATTCGTTTGGCTGAATCACTCCGTATTACTAGTATTATTACTTTTCCCAGTTCAATTTGATCCTCAATCTGGGGTGATAATCTGCCCTCCCCCGGTCGGGAGTTAACTTAGATCTGGTCTCAATGTTTGAGAATGATAC
This sequence comes from Leccinellum rugosiceps, assembly GCA_038089755.1. Lineage (NCBI taxonomy): Eukaryota > Fungi > Basidiomycota > Agaricomycetes > Boletales > Boletaceae > Leccinellum > Leccinellum rugosiceps. Next base: position 17,437 of record JBBPLL010000032.1, on the reverse strand, counting down.
GTGACGAAGTTTAGGCCAAACTCCTTGTCGGAGACAATGTCCGTTGAAAGTGGTATGTGAACGTTGAATTGCGAACTCCGGTCAGGGATGTCGAGTTCCTGAACAACTCTCTTCGCAACGCCATCGAGTGCATTCGTTGACCATGCGGCTCACGCTTGCGGTGACTTGTCATTTTATTTCTTTTATCTACGCGTACGCGATCAGCCGTGGAAATCTAGATCACGGCGGTGTGGAATTGGATCGTTCTCCGCTGGCGTCGTCTAACTTTTCGAAACAACAACTTGAAGTCCCACTAGTACTGACAGGTCCGCTTGGACTTGACCCGTACTCCGACAAGCCCCAAATCGGCTTCAAAGAAGATGGCTCCTTCAAGTTGACCATCTTCTCTGACATTCATTTCGGAGAGAATCCTTGGGACTCGTGGGGGCCAGAGCAAGACATCAACACGACTGCGTTGATGGAGACCCTGCTCGACGTCGAGACGCCAGATTATGTGTAAGACCTGAGTATTCATGACCGGTTGAAGGTGAATGACTATCGTTGGGCAGCATAATCAACGGAGACCTCATCACGGGCGAGGGTGCGTCAGTTTCATCGGTTTGAAAGAGCCTCATAATGGATGTTTGATGGTAGACACGTTCCGCGAGAATTCTACTTGTTTGATTGACGAAATTGTACGACCCCTCAATGCGGCAAAGATTCCATTTTCTTCCACCTCTGGAGTCAGTACTCCGTACACTTCACTCGTTCCCCATACCGATCTCTACCACCAGAATCATGACAGCGACATCAACATCACTCGTGCTGAAGAGATCGCTCGAGAAATGTCGATATCTCCATTGAGCTATACACGTATGTCTCCGCCTGGGGTAGGGGGTGTTGGTGGACCCGGAAACTACTGGGTTCCTGTTTACCAGAACACGGGAGGTGACCACAACTTGCATTCTCCAAAAAATTTATTAAAAAATTGTTTCTCAGATCATGCACCTGCGTTGGTATTGTGGTTCTTTGACTCGCGAGGTACGCATTCGGTGGATTACATGGGTTCAAAGGGGATTCATTCAAATTCCAGGCGGGAAATTCCAGAATGGCAGACAGATGCCAGACTGGGTAGACTCGAGTGTCGCAAATTGGATCAAAAGCGAGACACAGGTCATGAATAACGTCTGGGGGCCGCCAGAACAACGAAGTGCGCTAGCCTTTGTGCATATACCTCCGTATGTGTTTTCTATTAGTAGCCATTCGATTGATCAATGTCTGCTCACGTTAATTAAACGCAACAGTCACGTCATCCAGGCCGTTCAAAAAAGTTTGAATAGTTCCATTAACCCTGGGTTGAATGGTAGGTCTCTGTCTTACGTTCTGATCTGCTGGCCTCCGATCACTTTGTAAGCGGATACACTTGGTCAGGGTTCTACGCAAGCCTCAATTGATCCCGCGTGGTTTGGTAAAGACCACGATTTCTGGCACTCATTGAATACCAATGTGAAGAATCTGCGTGCCGTTGTCTCTGGACATGGTGAATTCTCTGGTTCATAAAATTATACGTGGTTTGATTAGACTGGCAGATCACGGAAATGAATGGTGTGCTCGCGAGCCGACCTACGCAATTATATTCTGCTTCAATAAGCATTCGGGGTATGTCCTTCATCCGGATTTATTTGCTGGGAAATAGTTTAAGCTCTGCATCAAGGTACGGAGGGTATAGCGGCCCTAACTGGGGTATGGGTGTTCGCTCCCTTGTGTTCCACTCAGCGGCACCCTTGGAGGGCATAGAAACTTATATCATGATGAAAAACGGAACTACACATGCCAGAGTGATCCTCGACGAACATTATCCATAGTGTGAAAGCTTCATCGTTTTTCGTAGAGGAATGGCATCGTGAAGAAGTTGGTTCTCGTGTTCGTACAGATCATCGGATTTGTTTACGTGGTAACTGTGCACGCATTACTTCTATCTCCCGAAACAATTCTCCCTTGCGCACCTTCTTTGCAGTATCAATGTCCTAGCAATGGCGGTACTGGTGAGCACATCTATCAAACAGGTGACCATGACTGACTTGTCTTTATAGTATTGTGTACAGGACCATTTACAGCGTATGTAAACTCCATGCTCGCTGTGTGAGTGGACACGTGTTTCGTAAGGTTTTCAACCATGGGTAGATGAAATTCTGTCGTGGTAGGCTATTTGCACAGAAACCGATTCACGATCAACAACAAAATGCCGAGGTCTGGTCTATTGAACTACCTGCAATTTTCACGTTATACTAATGCTCGCATGGTGGGTGGACACGTTTATTTGCTTGCATCAGGTTTCCTGTGTTGATGTTTCGGACTCGTTGACAAGACTATTAAACGAACAAACTAATACACGTTGGCTTGTGGCAAGTACAAGAAGGCTAAATAAGATCATGGGCCAATGTTAAACTGGCGAGAGCAGCACGGGACAAATATCGTACATTATCGCTGAGAAACCAAACATGTCAGTGATACATTGGGCATATAAGTAGATCATTCAAGAAAATTCTTGACTCTTGGAAGTGCATATGTAGCAGGTACCATAAAGTTAAAGGTAGAACATGGTGTCCTTGAGGCCCGGCCTGGAAACACCCGTAGACCACAGTCCCCTTGCCTCCCGTACGACATCCTGTTCTGTGGCGCTTCCAGTGCCACTTGCTGTTCCCTCGCCAACGTAGCCGTGGAAAAGCTTGCGCAAATAGCATCTACCCCGTTCGCAAGCGACGTCGGCATAGTAAGCAGGGGACACGAGGCTCACAGCCTTCGTCGCGCGGGAAAACATATAGCTGAGAGAGTTGGTGAGCCCTTGTATCTCGTTCGCCTTGAACCCAATCTCATCGTGAACGACATAATAGTGAGTGGGTCGAGTGGTGCCTTGCAACCCGCCATGTGCTATACCAGGTCTCAGTAACAGCACTCATGATTTTGTGGATCAATCACTAACCTTGAAGGAAGAAATCGAAATCATAGATGGCGGTAACACCGCGATCGACGACAGTGCCCGGAAGGGGGTTTCCATCTCCAGCAGCACTGTTTTCCTCAGTGGGGTAAAAGCGCGTATGGTGCCGTTTACCACAGATGACGATCGTGAGTTTGGGCCTGTACTTTGCGGTGGGTGTGCTGAAGTCCTTGAAGGCTTCCATAATCAGGGGCTTCTCCTCGACTCTGACGATGTTGAATTGACCCTGCAACGCCTTGGCTGAGATTGTTGAAGGAAACGAGAATATAAATCATACCTCTGAAACACCATCACGATACACCAAGATACGCTGAGGAAGTTTTCCATTCTTACTCTGGAAGAGCTTCAAGCGTCCGATCATCATGTTCTTGAGGTTCGTGATCATCTTCCAAAATTCATTCAAGTCAGTAAATGTATGATATCGTTCAATGTAATAATACCTCTTTTTTGGACTCCTGAATTTCCATGCTGGCTGGGTATTGTGCAAAGCTGTTGTCAATGCTCGCGACGACGGCCGCAATGGATGCTGGGATGCAAAACACACGTTAAAGAGGGTACACGAAGGAAAAAAAGAAATCCCTTACGAGTCCCTACCGCACTACCGGGGCTCGGATGGGTGACATCCATGCCGACGACCATAGTAGGTACGGTGTTCAACCATCTTCCGCTGTTCATATCCAATTTGTGATTGATTCCGCCCATCTTCATGTTGACCTTTAATGCTACATTTGCATAGTACTGCGGACTTTGCTTGCGAATTTTAGAAGATTGAACACAAACAGTAGCCACGTCAAGGAAAACGTCACAAAGATGCTTCAAGCCTTCGTATACCGCTTTGTCGCCAGTTGCTAGCATGACGAAGATCAAAGTGGGTTTTGGCTTGACAGCCAGTAGCGTTTTCCTGATGGTATCGATGGCCCCCCGCCTCATGGGATCAGTTGAATCCTTGCGCGGAAGCTGGGCCGTGGCGTAGGTCGGATCGGCAGTGACTTGCATCCCGCTCACGTTACACATCTTGCGGAATTCAGCTACAATCTCGAAAAGCTTTGGATCTGAAGAGCCTGCGAATTCATCCCTGTTGCCATCTTTGATTACCAGAACGGTCCACTTGTCCAGACGTGCACCACGCGCAAACTTGACCCCTCTGAGATTCCAAGAGGCTTTGTTGTCAATGGATGCAGTACTGGAGCTGTACACGATCCCAGGTTTGGGCAGGATACGCCCGGGGACCACGGCCATGTCCGGACCAATGTTCACGCCGAAAGCCTGGAGTTCCGGCCCAGCAACCTTTAGCCCGAGGTGGGTAAGTCCCTGGTTGACGATCGCATCCCCATTTACGTTAGGGGGTTGACATGCAATTTTGATCATTTCAGCGGTATGTTCCTCCGTCAATTTCCCACGGAAAGGCTGATCCGGAAGTATTTCACAAACTTCTGGGGGTAGATAGTTTGTCTTCTGCCCACCGACGTCGACGAGCTGTAGTTCAGGAGATTTAAGTTGGATGCTGTACTCTGTAAGTAATAGTTCAGAAAACAGATGAGTAGAGAACGTTCCAGGCACACTTACTGCGCTTGAAGTATTGTTCCACGGTAACCTTGCCATATTCCGGAGTGTCAAACGAATACGTCTTGGCATTGTGACGCGCAAGCTTCTTGACGCTCTTCCGATATCCAAGATGGATAGTCTTGATCCTTACGCCCTTGCAGAACGCTTCCATTCGTGCACCAAACGAGGAGTTGCGAAACTCGATCATCGCACGCGCTAGATTTCCAGGGGTGTAGAAAGCAGTGGTGCAGACATTGACATTTACCATCAATTGCCTATGAGCGGTCCGGACCGACGAATAGAAACCTTTCCAGGCCTCGAGGCCACCACCCAGGCTGGATGGCACGGCCGCAGTACGGAAGAAATACCGATTCCTGCCGACCATGACACCCGATCTCCCAGGAGTGGACGCAAGAATGATGTTCATGGCAGCGATGACGGGCAATACATCGTAGTTCCGAAACTGGGCTTCGCCTGCTAGATAACTGTGGCATGTTAGGGACCAATGGAACACGGAACATCGTGTAGGACATGATATTTACCTCATGAGGTTTGAAGTGTCAATTTCTTGGATGAATTTGATCGTAAGTGTATACTCTTTGGCGCCCTTCTGGGGTGGACCACTTTCGTCTTCGTCGTAGAATGGGACTTTGATTGTCAGGGGTTGCGGCAACATGAAGGCAGCGATGAGTTTCGCGCTGCTGTCATGTGCCACCTTGCCTGTCATGCCAGCTTGTTTCCACGTTGTTGTTTGTTCGGCGAGCTGGTAAATACGCCTTTTGACACGACGGGGGGCCGTCCCAGACGCAGGAGTGATGGATACATCATACTCGTACAGAGGACCTTTGGGCACCCTGACGGGGAAGAAGTTCGTGCGAAGTTTGATCTCTACTCCCACCGTCCCAAAGTCTGGGCGCGGTGGCATGCTGTCGGGATCGGGGCTTGAACGTGAAAATGTGGCGACGAGCTGCTTGTCCGAATCGTCCGCAATACGTCGGTCGATTTCTGCAGGTCGCCCGCGCATGAAGACGCTAGAGAAGGGGATGTGTCGGGACGCTCGAAAGACGAGCAAGACACCTACCCTCCTCGAGCGCGCCCCCTGGGCCCACCACGGTCATGAAATCCTCTGCCTCCCCCGCGGTCGCTACCTCGGAAAGATGGGGAAGGACCTCCACGACCACGAGTGTCGGGAGATCCTCGCCCACCTCCACCACGTCCACCACCAGGTCCACCTCTGCCTCGGTCGAATCCACCACGTCCTCTGTTGCTCATCGTTGACGGGAAAGAAACTAGGAATAACGAACCCTTGCCGCTTCCACGTTTGCTTGAGTCACGTAGATGCTGTGTGTGGCCGTGTGGCCTAACAGGGACAATGGTTGCCACATGTGATGTGCCATGGAATCCTCGGCTTAGCGCTGGTGTTATCTTATCTTATCTGACCACTCCGTCTATCAGTAAAATCTACACAACAAATCATCCCCTCTGGTCACACGAAACACACACACCAACCTCGAATAAAAAGTGAATAAAACCTACATGGTATGGATGATACAGCTGGCGTCGGTACTCGGGAAACCCTCCTGAATCCTGATGGTATGGCATTAGCCTGAGATGGGGACGGTAAAAACTTCGAGGGTAAAACCACAACTTGAAATACTACTATCAAGGGTGATATGGATTCTTCAGGTCGCTATCTTCAGGAGTGAGAATCAGTGGGTAGCATTACTGAAGCTGGTGAATGTATGAACATCGCCTATCCTGGTGTGCTGCACAGCGCCATTAGACGATTTTTTACCAGTGAAGATTGTACTCCGAGTCTTGCAAGATCGTTCGTAGTTCTTGAACGGCGTTCGAGTCAAGACGATTGAAAAAGAGTACTGGTAAACCTGATAGAGCTCTTTGGATGATGGGGGACAGTGCGAAACAGAAATTCGGACGTATCAGGCTTTCGATGTGGATGAGAAAAAGGAAATCCTGTAGTGATCGTTATCAATATTCGGATCCGCGTCATGGATACTAACAAAACTAAGCTAGCTTGGCATCTCCCTGCATAGGGAGATTGGTCGCATTTCACTTAGTAAGGGATCCCCCGGCGAGCCCGCCCTTGGAACGACCAATTTGCTCAGGACCAGGTGGCAGCCTCCAAGTTCCTTCTGCCACCTCGCTCACGCCCTCCACTCCCGCTCACCGGTCTAACGGGCCATCGTCCGTTGTGCTCACTCAGTCCTCTCGCTCGCCAACCTGCTCGGTGGCTGTGGCGGAAGACATAATAGCGCATCGCCTTGCTATCCCACTGGCAGATCTTACATATATACAAAGTTGTTAGTTAGCCATCTAAAGAATGTCATCATGAGGTCAGTGGTTTCTTGAATCCTCCCAGAATCTGATTCTGGATCACGACCAGCAGCGCATACAACGTCTCGATGCGCTAGCATCAGGTAGGTGTCAATCAGTCTACTAGCCCTCGAAAACACACAGTCGAAGCTCACTGGGATTGGAACATTCTTCTCACGCGCCATCCTTACGACTTCTCCAAAAATGGGCTCGACCTCGATGGGACTCGCATTTCTATAGTCAACCAGCATGCTTGGAGTGTGCTTTGCTTCCGGGCTGCTGTTTACGGAAGCTGTCCATTCGATCGTTTCCGAGACCAAGCTAGACGGGAGACCACCTTCTTCGTCTGGCCAACCCATCGCACGACCTTGGCGGAGGATATTAGAATAGAAGCGTTCAGGAACGCTGTCATTTAAAAACTAACCTACAGCAACCATCTCCTCCAAAATCGATTTTAGCACGGGGTGCGTTTCTTCCCGCACGAGGCGCTCCGTGATCGGTGCCACATATGGTGCATAGGAGGGTACCTGCCCTTCGTCCGCATTCCCTGGTGTGGGTGGCGGTGGCCGAAATATAGCCATCACCGGGGAATTTGTAAGTGTGGGGAAAGACGAGAAGATGATATTCCAGAATGTCTTTGCAAATCTGTAGCGTTGGATTTCAGGTACGACAGTCACGTCCGTACCCCCCGCTTCTAACATGTCTCCGAAACCGCACAGGGTTCCAGATTCCTCTTCCGTGTTAGATGTTGTCAAGTGATCTCCATGCCTATATATCCCGATCGTCACTTTGTCCTGGTACAATCAAACCGAGCGTGTGAATCAAGCAAAATGGAACGAGTTATGGCAGTTTCGCATCCCAAGGTATGGCACTCACAAAGTGGTTGTGCTCCACTCGGTTCTGATCAACAAGATTTATTCCGATCCACACGATGGAACTTATGATCTTTGGTTCCCCCTGGGCAAGCGACTTTATGCGGTCGTACAAGTCCCGCTCGAGGCCCAGGCCATTCTGAAATAGCACGTAGGTCGGCTGTGTAAACTGGTCGGTGTATGGCGATGACAAGAGTGCATCAACTATTGTGGGTGTCTTGATGATTTCTGGAATGGCTTTCGTAGTGACCACAACGTAAGAGTATTGCGTGTCCGCAGCTTCTTTGACTGATTTGACCACTGTTGAATGCACTATGAGCGTACCCTCGTGAAACAAGGAGCCAAACCCGTTTCACGCACATCTATCTGGTCGCCATGCAGGGGTGTTGCCGTATTTCTTACTTTTGATGTCTATCCCGTTCTCTAGCCAGCATCGGGTTGTCCTGTTAGATATCGTTATCGTCTGTCCATCGAATTCGACTCACCCAGAACGGCTGCATAGTTACTCCTAGCCACAACAGTCACGCGGGCTAGACCGCTACGTTTAAGGATGTAAGCGTCTATCAGTAAGCAGCGAGTCAGGATCTGGTTGGAGTGGGAAATCTATTCGTACAGATGGACCCTACGGCACCGCACCCCACGATAAGAACGTCTTTGACAGATGGAGACATGACCGTAGTGGGGGGCTATGCAATTCCACGGTTTCAAGTTACCGCACACGTCAAGCTTTCAAGTTGGATGAGGGTGAGACGGACGTGAAGATTATAGAAGAAACGGGATTGTCGTATGGGTGCAGAGATAGCTAGTATATAACACGTCGGTTCAATCCACCTAATGAATAGTGGAGACCGGCCCGCTCGTCCCACATCTGTTCCTTCCTCGGGCCGTTAGCATCAGTTACAACATGACTCTTACAAGATTACCATCCGCTGGCGGTTACGCGCGGAGAGCGATCATATCAGCTCCAGCACAGGGCAGAGTCGGAGTGAGATTACATCGATGATGAGTCTGCATAATGTGATGCCGTCACTCGGAAACTTGCGAATATTCTGAATTTCTGGTACAGTTCATATCATGATGTACCTCCATGGGCCATGATTTGCACACGATGCTGCCCTGACGGCCTGACCCACTGAGCCACTCCAATATTTGGCGACAGATCTAGGAGTTCAAACTCATCTTAGCGAAATTCTCAGTGGATCTGGTCCCTGAGTCAATCACGTGTAGTAGAAATACGACATCGACACTTGCACATGTACAACACCTAGTGCTTTTTATGATCGGGTCCAAGTTGGCTACAAAGATATTTTTGACTTGGTCATATGTTTCCATTGCGGAGAACGGAGACGGTGATTACTCGCCCACTTTATCGACCTGAATCGATCAATATTATCTGATAGATGGATCAAATTAGTCGAAACTCTCCGGTGACAACCGCATACATATCAAACAAGTACTGAATCAACGGTACCAGAAAGGCACGGGTTTTGCGACAAGCAGATCCCACGGGGCCATCTAAATGATGATTATTTTTGACCCGCATCATACGACCAACCGAGTACTGTTACAAGTGCAACCGTCTTCCTACTTATGGTCTCATGATCCGGATACATTCATTATTTGCATACGAATAGACCTTCAGTAATACACAAGTCGAGAACCAGAAGAAACTATAGATTGTGACGATGGTGGAAAAGAAAGAGGTTCCACCTCGGAGTGGCCAAATCGTGATCAAACGTGTCAATACTTGACAACAAAGTGACCGACGACCCAAGGGCATGCCCTGGCGTTCGAAGGAGGGTGCGCAGGGAGACATGGGGAAAATGCGACCCTTCATCCCCGTGCCCGTGCCCTCTTCTCTCGATACTCCACACTAGCGTACCAGCCACCGCCGACTAGTGTGAGTATGATGCCCAGTGCATTCATCCCGGATATAGACAAATTAAATATAACCACCGCAAGAACGATAGATAATACCTGCTTCACGTTGGCTATCCATGATTCGTCAGTGCGTCAACCAATATCATCTCGGACCCGCTCAGGGCGAGGAGAGCTCGGAGTAAGATAACATACCGGCGACAGTCATGCTCAAGGGACCAATTTTCTTGTTTGCCGTAAAGCTGACAATATTGAGACCAAATGCGATTACGCCGTTGAGACCCAATGCAACAGCGGCCGAGGACGTCAACTCCTTGGAGCTCCAATGCCGCACTTGCTCCAGCTCTCCGCTGATGTATGATAGTATCACACACTGAATGAATGCCAGTGGGGCCATGCGTGTCAACAGGTCAAGGGGGTGTAACTGAAGGCGCGGCGGAACCAGGTAACGGAGCGTTGATGGAGCTTGAGAAGATGGTGATGATTGAAGAACGCTGGTATAGATCGTTTTGATTGCAGCCAACACGGTTCCCAGCAAGGTCAGAAGGAACCCGTAGGTCGTAAAATAATAGTCACCGTAAGTGCTATAAGAAAGGCACGATCAGAATGGCGGTTCAATCAGTTTCATAAATAACATACGCGACACCCACGCCAGCAATGACGGGAACCAGAGAAGCGACCTTTTGTCTACTACTGCGTGTTCCAAATAGAAACATCGAAAGAAGGAGAGTGAATATTGGGGTAGCTGCCCGGACAACCTGATGGAACTAGAGAATGCAGACTTAGTGCCAAAGAGACATAAGAGAACTATTTATAGAACTCACGGGAATGGTGACCAGTTGCAGAGATAGATTACTGACTGCTATGTTGATGGAGTATAATAGGCTGAATGCGAGCAATGCGATGTTGTCGGAATTAGACAGTTTTTTGGGCACATACACCCCGAGGCGCAAAAGGGTGAAGCCACCGATAGACCCGCAGAGGGCATGTAAGGCAGTGAGAGCGTATCCGTAGGGGAAATGAATGAGTATTGCTTTGTTGTACAGTGTGAGTCCGAGGTTGAAGAAGAAGTAGAGAACGATCCAAAAAGGCTGCGAGCGGAAGAACGAGGATGTTTCTGAGCGGTAGGCTTCGCAGGGAGAGTCGACTTTACGACCCATGGTGGGGCGAGCATGAGACGGAAAAGGTAATTCCCAAGGAAACGAATGGGAGAGCGGGTTGAGGAGATTAGTATGGCCTGGGAGAGATGAGTCTCGGGTGAGTTGTATGTCATTGTTGTGCTCCGGCGTCACACACGACATTGGCGACAAGGACTCGAAGTGTGGAGCGGTGATGCCATAGTCAAAGTAAACTCGACGAGGACTCTTCTCCGTGGTGGATTGGATGTGAAATTCTGCACTGCGCTTGGGCTCGTCGGCGTAAAGCGAGTATCGATCCGACGAAGGGGAAGAGTCAGGTGAGTCTACGCTGGAAAAGTCATTGGAGTCAAAAGAAATGAGGGGTCGATGTCCATTCCCGTGTGTTGGGTCGGAGAAACGGTCTGGTCTGATAGACTGGAAGGGAGAACGGGCGTCGTGAGGAGCTGCGGATGGAGTCTCCATAGTCGTCTGGGACATTGGGATGGGGAAGTCGAAGGTAAAGGATTGACTGTGGAAGTACATGTCAAGTATGTAGTTCTTGGAGGGGGCCACCTGGGCAGGGGGGGTAGGTTAAAGGAAGAGATAGAACTAGAATGGAGCTAAGTAGCTCGACTGCTAGGCTAATACGCATGTCAACTCGCGCGTGTCATTAACCCAATTGGGGCCGGACTTCTGAGCCGGTCCGATCTGCATATTAAAGTTTCCGATGTGCTGCGCTGACAAGCAGGAACTTTTTCGAATTCTTGGTCTCTGAGTAATTCCAAAATCGGAGATAGAGTATCGTAATTGATCAGATTCAAGTCGGTTCAGATACGTTCGAATTTGAATGCCGAACCAACCCCGCTGTCATAAAAATACTTCTCAATTCTTTCCCAATGGCTAACGTGTACATATCAGCATCGGGATGTACTTACTTGGCGGCCCATATGGCCACCAGTCAAGCAAGTCAATTTCCTCGCAGCGGGCAATCCAACGTACCTCAGAGAAGTGGTAACTTTCAATCCCACATGATTATTCGAATATGAATACAACGCAAGACCAGGTCCCTCGCAACATGTGTCATTCCATTAATACGTGGTTTTCTCGACCAATTGGAATTAAGTATTGCTGTTGTTTGCATAATGCTAAGAACAGAGTAAGTCACTGATCTTTGTTATCTTATGCCAAAGGAAGTTTCCATGATGCATGATGTTCTCAAAACGAAGTGTGTTCCGAGACCACCTGAGCTGCGAGCAGTCTCTCGCTGACTACGTTCACGTGAGATACAATGCAAACTGGACTTGCGCGTACTCATGGAGACACCTCCACAACGATACAAAACGCAACACCTCGAGATCATGGAAAGGAGGCGACCAGGCTGTAAATATTACTTGACACAAACGAATCTGTGTTTTCATCTCCGCAAGGTACAGCACGAAGCCTTGAAGTTGCCCCTGGTTCACAAATTTATGATTTGTTCACTGTACTTGGCACTTCTTGGACGCAATAAAGATCCCGCATGATGCCGCCTAAACAAACAAACTGTCCAGTCTCCGAGGGATCTAATCAAGTTATGCTGACGTACCACTGGTCGTGATGTCCGTGAACTGACTTCCGAACCTAGATCGAGTTCGGCTCAGTTCACGGTCGTTGAACATTGGAATATAGGTATTGCCCGTTCCTGTACATTTTAGTACGGAGACGTCCACCCTGTGCCTAGATACCTTTCGGGCCCGCTGAACCCGCCTCATAATATTATGCTATGGCATGGATTTCAGCAAAAATAAAATAAAAGACGTAAATAAACCTCTAAGATGGTCATGCCGGCCTGATGCTTATAAGTATGTATTTCAGGTGTCTCTTTTGCTGGATGCCGACATGACTCATTCAAGATTCGGATCGGCCCCTAAATTCCACACCTGGCGCACTTTCAGAATACGCCATTCACCGTGAATATTGCTCCACCGCTGAGTAAACGTACCGATCAAATGATGCGCAGAGTTCCGATGCCCGGGCCTAAGAATGCGTTCAACAAACCAATAAATAGGTCCATCAGATTCCGTACCCTCTTGAGGGAGCTGAGGTGAACAGATGCGGCGACCGAAAAGTGATGTAGAAGAGGTACAAAAGCCGGGTTAGTTGAGGCGATGCGCAAGTACGCGTAGTTGAGCGCGGTTTTCAAACTTTTGCATTGCGGCTGTGGCAATGGCGTGGGAAGTTCAAGGCACCAGTGGGGCAAGTGGCGCGTCTCCTTGTTCCCGCCGTCGACTGGCTCTTTTCACGTTTTGGGAGCCAATGTCCTCCTCGACGTGTCTAGCAACGCCAGGGCCCAGCAGATTACCTCAAAGTTTAAAGCGTGCCATGTCGGACGCGGAATCTACACCTCAAAACCCAAAGAAATTGCGCAAAAACTCGTCAACGGAGCCCAGCGCCAGACGCGATTCGAATGGTGATTCAAAGCGCCGGAGGAGGAAGAGGAAGAAGATGCCCATTGTGAGTGCAGGGGCTGGCAAGAATGAGGTTACACAGAGTGGAGTGGGCGAACGCTCCCGCGCTCCATTGTCATCGCGAAACGAAATCACCAGGTTCACTTCGGCCCCTCCCGAGGCCGATCTACCAGCCGGCATAGTTCCTGCCGCAAACGATTCTCCACAAGCTCCATCGTCGAAGTCACTCGGTAAAAGTCGAGAGGGTTCTTCTGATACTTTGGACGATATTCAAGGTGAAGGCATGCCATCTACTTCGGTACGTCCCATGAAGTCATCAGCTTGCCGTAATACTCATCTACCAAACAGGGAGCCAAGGAGAGCGCTATTCCAGCGAATACCTCACCTAAGCAATCGTCTAGTTCGCTAGAGGACAGAGTCGCCCAGTTGGAGGCGGAGCTTAAATCGAAGAATGATGTTGGTCGTCAGCTACTGTTTGCATGAACAGCCTGTAATAACTTCTTCCCGTTTTAGCTGGTCGCATCCCATCAAGCACTCTTGAACCAAGTTCAGCAAGCCGTCACTTGTCAGGTCTGTTTAGATCTGATGTATAAACCTTATGCTCTCGCTCCCTGTGGGCATATTGCCTGCCATAGTTGCCTTGTCAATTGGTTCACGGCCCCTCCACCCGATAACCGACCAGCTCCTCCAGCGATCACACGCCGGAAAACATGCCCACACTGTCGTGCGGTTGTAAGGGATCGTCCTGCCGAAGTATGGGGTGTAAAGAGCATTGCACAAGCAATGGGCAAGAGCGGCCTTTTGTCGAACCAGTTACCGGTTCCTGCGGAGGTGCCCGAGGGTTTGAACGCGAACGCCGATCCTTGGAAGGATATCTTTCCCAAGCAAGGTGCCACTGGCCAACGAGGAATTCCTTGGTTCTTCCCCGGAGTTGATATTGATGACGACGAAATTCATGACGCCGATATCGTCCCACGTGGTGAGGATGTTGGGATGCTTGATATGGAGGATGGCGGCATCTATCGCTGTCTCGATTGTATGCACGAGATATGGGATGGGGTATGCACCAGCTGCGGACGCGTCTATCCGGGACACAGACGTGAAGGAGATGACGAAGATGACGAGGGAAACCCGATGGGGTGGCTTGAAGACCAAACGGGTGCTGAAGAGGTCGATGTGGCGGATGATCCTGGCTGGATGGGTTTGGAAGACGGTGAGGCCGACGACGGTGGTGACATCGACGAGTGGAATCCCTTTGCCCCCTGGCGACGTCGGTTCCATATGTTCCGAGAACCCTGGGGCTTCCTTGGCACTATCCATGTCGATGAAGAGGACGAGGAAGACGCTGACGCCGACGGCCGTGCTTCCGATGGAGGCGAAGACAGCAATGAAGAGGGCTATGAAAGTAGCTTTATCGATGATAATGGCGAGGGAGGTGATCCTACGGACGGGCCACGCATCCATGAAGTTGGCGACGACGACGAAGATTATCGTCCCAGCGTCCGTCGGTGTCTTCGCCGTTTTGTCGAATTGGTTTCCGACGACGAGCGAGACGAGCACGAGGATGATGTCCCTACGCACGATGCTGTCTCGTCGGATGAGGAGGCCGATAGAGATGACTACATTGTTTCGTCGCCCATGTACAGTCGACGGAGTGGTAGCAACGTCGAGCACGGTTCGGATGCATCATATTAGATACATGACATGTAGATTGTCCTCGCGTGGGTAATGTTTAATGGGACTCCACTTATTCGCGTGTTGTCGCGTTGGCGCACTGACTCATTGCCTCGCTCTGACAACGTGTATCATTCTCTTCCGCACTTTCACGCCGCACACTCGTGTTCGTGCTGTGCGATGCTACCATGCATAAGGGTACGCGTGCCGCCCTCTTCAATTGCATTGCTCACTTTCCCTCCCCAATTCCTGCTACACCAACCACCCATTTCGTCCCATGCGCAATAGGGCCAACGGCAGAGTTCCGCGGAATACGTCAACCTCCACAAGTCCTCGGACACCACGCTCTGATGCGATTCAGTGGATCTTTTCATCAAATCTACCTCGTCGTAGGAGCTCAGCAGCCCTCAGTGTCGATCTCAACCGGCGGAATTTTTTCGGAATGAGCGACGTATTCGGTGTCCTTTTGAATGTATGCTTGTGCCACATTGTCTGCTTGCGTGAAATCTGATTGGTCCGTCCATGACCCATCCAGCCCTCCGAGACAGCGCGCTCCCTGACGGAATCCAAGCGTCTACTCGAGGAAGCACGTAAGGAGATCACCGAGGAGCGCGAACCTCCCCGGCCGCGCATTAAGCACGCCGTTACACGTCTGCCCTGCTTTCTGTCCAGGGAAGCTGAACTGCGTGTTCTAGAGCGCGTTCTCGAAGGAGAGCCGTCGTTCACGGTGCTTTTTGGTGCCAGTGCCGTGGGCAAGGTGTGCTTTTGCTTCCGGCGTCTTCGTTTCTGTATGGAAAACTCATCGTCAACGTTTCATTCCTGCGCATACAGACTGCCCTCCTGCGTGAAGTTCTTTCACATGACCGGTTCCACGTTCTCCACTTCGACCTCCGCATTCCCGGCTTCGCGGACCTTAGCAGCCTCTATGTGAGACTTAGCCAGCAGATGGAACAATACTTCGAAGATGTTTCAACGAACGTGCCTGGATTCGAGGAGTTTCGGAAGGAAGCTTCTGCATTCAAGGTAGGCAAACCCGCCCTTTGTAAACAGAAATGAATCTTGTCGTGCAGGTTATTGATCGAGGTTTTTCTTGGCAGCATGACCGAACTGATTTGGAACGAAGGCTGTCCGATGCACCCGTGGGTAGCGTCGGATCACATGTGCGGACGAGCGACATCGCCCGGCTCATTGAGCTGTTCCAAGTAAGACCGTTCCTTACTTCCCCTTCGCAGGACCAACATATTTGCAGTATTCTCTTGTAAAATATGCTAGATTTGAACCCCCAGAAGATGTCAATGAGCTCGGCCATCAAGGGCGCAAGGAATCAGATATATCATCGGAACGAACTCATGTCAATAATTCACCGCTTCTCCACAGGGGTCGGTGGTTATTCAAGCGCGCCAAGAGAGGCAGCGAAAGTGCCCGTGGCATGTCGTCTTCTATGATTCGAGAATCCGAAAAGCCTGTCAAGAAGATACCGGTGCTGTTTTTCGATGAGGCACATAGATTGTACGCTTCGCTTACACAACGGTGGTCTTCTGCTCATTCTCCTCTCCGGTGAACAGGCCGTCCCTTATCCAGTCAGCAGAGACAATGAAATGTCTGCTAGATTCGATGCTCGTCCTGACAAAGCAGGACAGACTGTGTCACGTCGTTCATGCTACTAGCGATCCGTTTTACCAGAACTGGCTGCGCCAGCTCAACGTCGCGCAGCATTGCAAAACCATCACCATCGATGACTGCACTAGAAGCGAGACGCGAACGTATTTCTTGGAACGTATATTGCCTCACGTCCCAGAAGCTCTGCGGCCTACGTTATCTTTCGACGTCTTATATGAAGCATTTGGCGGAAAAATAGCGCATTGGCAAGACTATATTAATGAGTATGGTGAGCCGCTTCTTGGTTGCTGTTTGTCAACTTTCTCATCATTACTCACCAGTTAATGCCGGCGGAAATTTGGACAGTACGCGTTCGCATTACATGGGGGGTTCATTATGGCTAACGTGAACCAGTCAAGCAGAGCGCGCCCTTCCTTCAGGCGCATGCCATCCTTAACCTGCATATCGTTCACTCTTCCCAGTTAACGTCTCCACGTGATCCAATAACACCCTCTACCCCTGGTCCTCGGCCGAGATCCAGCGGCCCTGATGCCCTTCATGCTGGACTTGGTCCTGCTGGGTTCAAATCCCACTCATCTCGTGCTGCGTCTTCGGTCGACGACTACTCGGCGGATTTCAGCGCGATGCAACTTCTCAAAGTCATGAGTAAACTCAGCCAGCCTGGGACCCAGCACCTTCCGTACTTCCTACTCTGCCGAGAGATTGGCGTGCGTGCGGTGGATGGGATGATCAAAGGGAAGGTGTTGAATTTACACTGGACTGAACCGATCGGGAGGGAGGCAGAGATTCCTATCATCAGTGCGCCTGTGTCGCCTGTGCCGATAACGCATCGGGTCTTGAGCAACAACTCTTACGTTGGCGGTGGAGGTAGTGGCACTGTTGGTGGGGTGGAGTCGTCAGAGGATGGCGACATGGTAATGGTAAATCCGGTCAATCTATCGACAAGAGATCTGGGGCAGATCGACGAAGGGG
>JBBPLL010000031.1:22041-106691 GCA_038089755.1 Leccinellum rugosiceps | reverse complement strand
AGTCGAGATAGGCTGAAAGGTCTTCTCTACCTAGACCAAACCCGCTATGCGGAGAAAGTGATTACTTGCTTTGGTCAAGAGAACTGTAAACCAGTCTCTACTCCTCTTCCTACCGGGTATAGCCCGAGACCAAATCCGAACGATGCATCTCCCACGATTCGAAGCCAATATCAGTCGGTCATTGGATCACTGTTATACATCATGCTTGGCACTCGTCCAGATATTGCATTTGCAGTTATCAAGATGTCCCAATTCTCTGCCAACCCCTCCGAGGAACATTTGCAAAGAGCTCTCTATATCGTAAGATATCTTTCTACAATGAAAGACCTTTGCATTATGTACTCGAGATCGGGACCAACAAATGGTCTCATCGCATACAGCGATACCGATTGGGGAGGAGATCCTGGTACATCAAGATCTACGACAGCCTGAGGCTATGTCGTTTATCTAGCAAATGCTCCAATATCCTGGAAAAGTGAATGCCAGAAGCATGTTAGGCTTTCCTCTACCGAAGCGGAATACTGCGGCATGACTGCCACAGCTAGACAACTACAATGGCTATGAAATTACTTCTCAGAACTCAACATCCCGTTGAAGGCCATTCCCATGTGTTGTGATAACCAGGGGTCTATATTCCTTGCTTCTAATCCAGCTCAAGAAGGATGCATCAAACATGTTCACATACATGAACATTTCATCCGTGAAGCGGTTGAGTTTGGTGACATAGATCTTTTCTATGTTCCTTCTAATCGGCAATACGCTGATATCTTTACGAAAAACCTCACAAAGGTCCCTTTCAAAGCTGGTAGGAAAGCTCTAGGCTTGATTCTACTTCCATCATTATCTACATGATGCTGATTCTCAAGCGAGGAGGAGTGTTGAGATTTGTAGATTCTATTCTATCCGCTCTACGATATCTCATAGTGTGACAAGTCGTCACAGCTACTGACACATAGGGTGACATATTAAGTTATGTACACGACACGTGTCTTATCTCTTATCTTCTTATCTTTCTATCGCTTATCGTATTACTCATCACATAGATAAGCACTTACGTCCTATTGGACAATAAGTTATCTTACTGTGGATGACTCATATCTTCGTCATCCTTGTTCTCTGACATTCTATGATGTTCTATCATCATTCCCTACTATAGGAGATATGTACATAGATACAAACATATCCTGTACGTATATAAACCTGGTGGTTTATCCCCAGGTAATTAACGAAGTCTTTCCTTCGCTCTTCCATTGCTCCGTCCATCCTCAACTACTCAGAGTTATCACTCTTTGTACTTGACTCTCTTGTTCAACAACCTTCGGTTATACAGTGAGTATCTCCCACTGTAACTTTTGGTATTCTCTCTTTGAAGGCACACTGCGCTACACAAACGAGACTTGCTATCTCATTAGCTTCCACCCACAACTCTTTTTTGCTGATCCAGAAAGCAATCAATAAAGTAAAGTAAATAATCTAAACTTGAAGTCATTACACATACCTTGTTCCAGGTCTCTGACATACTCCTTGGTACACTCAACACATTGTTGCTCCTTTTCTTTGCGCCTCAAGCAGTGCAGTTCATGGGTCTTAAAACCCTGCAGCTTATTGAATTTGATCCCACAGAATCGACATTCAAGTTGCACTGACACTGTGACTGTTTTCTGAACTCGTTTGTACTTTCGATGATCCGGTGCCATAGTTGAGGGGAGCTCGACGGAGGTCAAATGGAAGCACAAGTCACACTGGCAGGTGCGCCGTTGTAATGCTTCTTGATGACTAACGGCGACGCGCCATGCCATGACTATGAATCACGTGGCATTATCTTATCTCGGCTGCCATCATAATAGCATTACCATATCCGTTATCATGCCCGTAACTGCTTGGTAATGTTTATTGTAATTTGGCATCATTGACATGGGGCTACACATTTTTCCGACAAATTACGTCGAGGTGGCTGTGCTAGTAAAAATTGCCAAATCGTACACTACTCCATCAGCTACTTTCACTTCAGGACCCTCAGTACGCCGAGTCGGCGCAAGTCCAAGAAGCAAGCAAAACCCCTTCGCACAACAAAGGTCAAGACATTCAATGAGAGAGAGCCGGGATAGCCTCGCTGCTATGGAATTCGTGAGTACATCATGAACCAGTTCATTCAGGAGCCTTCAGAGGACCTGAAAGCCTTCTCCCATCTTCTAATATTCCATCTTACAAAGCGCAGTATGCCAGACTCTTCGTCGTACGCGACTCTCTCGGTTGACGCACGACCCTCAAGCGGGAAACAGCGCTTCATGTTCGAGGACTTTTGCAGGATGCAACCCGGGATACCATTGCTTCGTTTACCAGGGGAGCAGAAATAGCTTGCGAGGCTGACAATGTATCGTCTTTTCACATCTTCACAACACACGGTCTCGTTTTCCACCGACATCGCAACACGTGGATTGAACTTTACATCAGTGGACCGGATGGTTCAGGTGGGCACGCCGGAGGATGCTGAGACATATGTTAATCGCCCAGGCCGGACTGGACGATATGATAGTTCCGGGAACGGATTATTACTGTTCCTGCGTGAAGAGGAATGCATACTCGCCATGCTGTGGAGGAAAGGAGCGAAGACTGAAAATATCAAAGACTGTACGAGTTCTTAAAGACTCGGAACATCCAAAACCATTTGCAAAACCTCGCATTCCAGGATCCTAAGCTGAAGTATCTCGGGCAATGCGTGAGTCTCTTTGAGCGTGCACTCGGTTTTATTGAGAAAATGATGGATCCATTATTTCCCTGCTTCTGGACTAGGCGTTCGTGTCCTATGTCCGTTATGTGTATCTACATAAGGGCAAGTTGATATTCAAGCTCAACAAATTCTCGTGATGAATTTGCAGAGTCGCTCGGATTACCTGGTACTCCCAAGATCAAGTTCTTGAGTAGAAAATAGGCGCTAAGTAGAAGAATGTATCTCGGACTGTTGCTGTCCTTCGAGCAGAAATCGTGTCTGAAGTGAAGGCTGGTGCGCCATCATCTGCAAATGAAAGTGGTGAAGGCTCAACAACCTCGGAAAGTGCCAATGAGTCGGAGGACGACGCACGAGATTCGCCTCAGCTAGACAACAAGACGACAGTAGCAGAGAGCTCTAGAGAGACAAAGGACACGACCCGCAGCGAGCAGTGGCAAGAGAGGAACCCAAGTGTGGCGCTTAAGTTCGGACGGGCAAAAGGGCCGAACACATCGTCGTCAGGCTAGACCTCATCAACAATCGGCGAAGCGACTTCACTCCAGAGCTGCTTCAGGAAGTAGGCAACGCCTCTCTTGACAAGTTCAAGCAGGCCATGGCTAAAGTCCCTGAATCAAGGACCGGACCTCCGTCAATGCGTGTACGGTTTCGCGATTTGCAGTGGTATTAAGAGGGACTCTCTTTGACGGGCACCTGCGGACTACATACGTATTTAGGGCATTGACCCCCTTGCAGTGGAAACGTGTGGTCCGAGTCGAGCGCAGGGAAGAACATAATTTTAATCCGAATGCAGTGGTTGGACCAATCTATACCAAGCCTTCCCGACAGACCAGAGGAGATTGCGACCGCGACTATAAACGTCGTCCAACACAGGACGGTCCAATGACCTTTGAAGGCGTCTCAGTTTTGCGATGCTTGCTTAGACAAATTGGTAGGTTGTTGTTCGCAGTTCTCCGAGATCATCTGGAACCTTGACGCACCACCAATTCAACACTGTGATATCCTCCAAATTCTGGAAATACAGCTGAGAAAAGCAAGGCATGGCGTGGGGAGCCCCAGTGTGGAAGCCGGATGCAACTTTGTCGCATGGGCTATGATCCCAAGAGGGTGGGTCGGATCAAACCCTGGCATACTGTGGCCGGAAACCCACTTCAGAATCAGTAAGGTTTTCCTCCGCTGGTGTTCGGCCGATACTCATCTTCGAGTTGGGAAATGCAAGAGTCGGCCTCGTAACATTCAT
The DNA here is from genome assembly GCA_038089755.1 of Leccinellum rugosiceps. Lineage (NCBI taxonomy): Eukaryota > Fungi > Basidiomycota > Agaricomycetes > Boletales > Boletaceae > Leccinellum > Leccinellum rugosiceps. The sequence goes on along the minus strand of JBBPLL010000031.1, from coordinate 102,723 downwards.
TCGTTTTATCCGTGCTCCAGCTTGGAGTGGAGCACTATTGTAATGGAAACATTGCCTGTGAACTTGGCCAGGCATCCCCGAGAAACTTCGACCTAAAATTGCAGTCGTAAGCCAACTCCTGCAACTCTCCCCCTTCCCTCGTCCATGGTAGGGAACAGCCTGGATTTATTTTCGGTGCCAGGATGGGGGTTGCATAATCGCATGTATGAGAACTCACCTGAGAATCAGCCTGCAGAACTAAATAGGAGCAGACCGTGACAGGCTATAAAAACAAGAAAGCTTGGAACATAGATGCAACGGACAAGGGTTAGCAACCTCAACAGTGAACCAGTGAGTCTTGTTGAGGTCTATCATACTACCAGACTGAGACATCAGCTAGTAGCCATCGTGATGTCCCATTCTGCGCTCTCGTTTGCTCTCATCCTCTCGACCCTGTTTGGGCTTTCCACTTGTGCGAACGCGTCGTGTTATGCTTGCGCGAATTCCATCTACGACCCCCTTTCTGGGACAGGTCTCGAATACTGGACGTGCTCTGGTGACACCTTCAGCTGCTATTACCCTTCTGAAGATGATCCATCAACACTCATCGACTGCGCATGGGAACTTGAAGCTGGCACTAATGGGGTAAGTGCATACACCACTAAGAGGGACTATATGCATTGAATTTGATCCAAAGCTGGAATTTGCTTTGACGGCTGATTCGTCCTCTATTTGCGTCGATAATATACCCTATGGGGACAACCGGCCTTGCGATGCACCCAACAACCCTTGGATCATTGGAGTTGGCTGTACAGCTTCAGAAGGTTATGTCGGATACAACACAAAGTAGGCGGAAAGATATATAATGGTTTTTGGACTGTAATTTTTGTCACGAATAAGTTTACATAGAATGGAACGAAACTTGCAGGTGTGGTGCAAGTTAACTTGGGCTGGTGTCACCAACTGTACGGCCTGTCACCCAACTCGATGCATGAAGTTTGGCTTCGACAACCCCCAGGCATTAATGATTGAAAACCTTGACGCATGGTATACCGTGATGTTTCCTGTAAATGCTGTTGAGAAAGGCAAAGCACGGTGTGTGGAGCCCCAGCATGGAGGCCAGAAGTAACTTTGTCTGAGTCGCACGGGCTAGTAGGGTCCCGAGAGAGCAAATCGGATCAAACCTTTGACATACTGCGTGTGATACCGGAAACCCGCTTCAGAACCAATAAGATTTCCCTGCAGCGCCGGTGTTCGACCGATACTACCATGTACTCACCTCTAACTTGAAATTGGGAAATGCAAATTTCAGCCCCATAGTACATCTTGGCACTCGGAGCCCTCTGGGTCCGTGTCATCGTATCAATATTCACTCACTCAACCCGTACAGCAGCCTGGAGTGGAGCATTTCTCCGTGTACGGGACATTATTGCAGTAGAAACATCACCTGTGAACCGGGCTACCAGGCCTTCCAGAGAAACTTGAGTTTAAAATTGTGGTCGTGGGCCAACTGCTGTAACTATTGCAACTCCCCCTTTCCCTCATCCGTGATAGGGACTAGCCTGGATTTTTTTTTCGGTGCTGGGATGGGGGTCACACAATTATGAGAACTCACCTGAGAGTCGGCCTCCGCGTCCCGAACTAAATAGGAGCAGATTGCGGCAGGCTATAAAGACAATAGGGCTTGATAGATGTAACGACTGTGGACAAGCATTAGCAACCACAATAACAAACCAGTAAGTCTCGTTGAGCTCTATCGTGCTAGCGCTACCAGGCTGAGACATCAGCTAGTACTACTGGACTAGCCATTGTCATGTCCCGTTCTACGCTCTCGTTTGCTCTGGTCCTCTCAACTTTGCTTGGGCTTTCTACTCGTGCGAGTGCATCATGCTATGCTTGCGCGAGTGCCATTTACGCCACCACCACTGAAGGGGAAGCTCTTGAATACTGGACGTGCTCTGGTGACACCTTCAGTTGCTATTATCCTTCGGTCGAAGATCCAGGAACGCTCGACATGTGCGCATGGGAACTTGAAGCTGGCACTGATGGGGTAAGTGCACACACACACAATTAAGGGGAACTGTGTGTATTGAGTTTGATCCGAAGCTGGAGTTTGCTTTGACGGCTGACTCGTCCTCTATTTGCGTCGGTAATTTACCCTACGGGGATAACCGCCCTTGCGATCCGCCTAACGACCCATGGGGCATCGGAGTTGGTTGTACAGCTTCAGAGGGCTACGTCGGATACAACACAGAGCCACCGCCAGCAGAGTAGGCGGAAACATCATGTGTCATAAGTACATATGATAAATTGTCATTGATAATGGTTCCCCGATCCGGACTGTAATTTTTTGCCACGGATAAGCGTAGAATGGAACGAAACTTGCAGGCGTGGTACTTAACTTAGGATAGTGTCACTAACTGTACCGCTTGTCGAAGTTAGGGTTCGACAACCCCCAGCCATTGATCATTGAAAACTCTGACGCACCACCAATGCTACACCACGATATCCACTGGAAATGCAGTTGGGAAAACCAAGACACGGCGTGTGGGCCCCTGGGAGGCCAGCAGCAACGTCGCACCGGCTGGAGTCACGAGAGAGTAAATCTACCTTGACGAACTGCATGCTGAAAACCGAGTTGCGAAGTTCAGGACCAATGACGTTTTTCTCCGCGGTTACGTACAGACTTGACTGCAAGGTGGGGAATGCAAACAGTCCCCCGTTTCAGCCCGTGCCATCATGTCAACGTCTGATCACTCGTTCCCGTGCATAAGCTTGGAATGGAGCATTTCTCCGCACAGGGCTGGTGGAAACATTACCAGAGGCTTTTATGTGAATAGGGTCACTGTAATTGGAAAGTAGGCAACAGAGGCTGTTTCCTTCTGCAGCATCAACTGTCGTGAGTATCGTTCTGAGGGCACGATCCGCATTTAGCAGATACCTATCCTATGTTCAACGTGGGGAAGCATGTGGCTGTAAGCTTGGGATAATGAAGGGCGGCCACAATCTACATCAGACTCACGAAAGACTTGAGAAATTTGTAATTTATATAAATGTCGTCCAATACCATGACCACTCTGTGACCTGGGGCCTGTCAGTTCTGTGTCGCTGTTTAGAGAAGTTGGCAAATTGATTCTCGCACTCGTGACGATGTCATCGCGAGCAAGCAAGTAACCCACCATTTCACCGTTCGACGTAGCCTCATTAGAAAGGGAATGGAATCCTTGGACTGTCCTGGGATGATCGACATGCTACTCCAGGGATCGAGTGTGAATTGTACACGAACTTGTCGCGCGGTTCAACACCATATTTTAGAATCGTGCGGAAATGCAACTTTCCTCTTCCCTCGTCTATGGTAGAGACTATTTCGGTACTGTGGTGGGGCTTGCACAACTAAACAGAGCAGATTGGCAGGCTATAAAAACAAGAGAGTTTAAAGAATAGATTGCAACGACTGTAGACAAGGGTCAGTGACCAAGCCAGTAAGTCTCGTTGAGATCCAATACCTTGCCACCAGATGCTGAGACATCAACTAGCCATGCATTATTCTGTGCTCTCGTTCGCTCTCGTTCTCTCGACCCTCCTTGGGCTTTCCACCCGTGCAAGTGCGAATTGCTATGCTTGCGGGAACTGCATCACCGACCCCGTTCTGGGAGCGTCATGTATCAATTACTGGACATGTTCTGGTGATACCATCACCTGCTATTACCCCTCTGGTGAAGACCCAGGAACGTTCACCGCGTGCATATCCGAGCTTCAAGCTGATGGGGTGAGTGCACACGCCATTAACGGGAACTGCGCGCATTGAGTTGGATCCAAAGATCTTCGTTCTGACGCCTGACTCGCCCTCGTTTTGCGGGCTTTATGGCACGGATGAGCAAATTGGGGAAAACGCGCATTGCGAGCCACCCAACAACCCTTGGCTCGTTGGAGTTAGCTGTACGGGTTCGGAGGGCTATGTCGGTGAATCTACTTGAACAGTAGCTGTGGCTTGTATACGGCATGGATGAAGTAGGCGGAAACATATAATGATTTACTGACTGCATCGCGACGAGGTGGCTGTGCTAGTCAAAATTGCCAAACCGTACTACACCATTCGATTAGCTACTTTCCCTTCAGGACCTCCGAGTCCCTGGCAGTACGCCGAGTCGGCGCAAGTCCAAGGAGCAAGCAAAAACCCCTCGCACAACCAAGGTCAAGACATTCAATAAGAGAGGGCAGCTAGAGGTCCTGGACAGGCTCGCTATGGCATTCGTGAGCAAAGCAACATCATGAATCAGAGGATGGAACTACGATCCATTCAGGAACCTTCAGGAGACCTGAAAGCCTTTTCTGATCCTCCAATGTCCCATCCGATCAAGCGCGGTATGCCAGACTCTTTGTCGACATGACCGACGTTCAGGCCTCCAGGATATCCGCATCGTTAAAGGGTAAAGACGTCTTGAATCCCGCCCGAACAGGCAGTGAGAAGACCCTCGCATTCCTGATACTACGCTTGAGATACTCTATCGTCGGAGATGGGGTCCGCAAGACGGGCTTGGAGCTTTGATCATACCACCAACACGGGAACTGGTGTGCGTCTGACACTGAAGCCGAGTGTGGCTGCCAGTGTGACATGGGCGAAGGCCGGAAGACGAATGCGTGCGCTTCTCTCGAATGAATATCTCGTTGTGACACCTAGTCGACTTTTGCAGCACATGGCCCAGACGTTCGGCTTTGAGTCTGATGACTTCCAAGTCCTGGGTGAGTGATGTGAAACTTATGTCGATAGTTGGGGGACATATTTTGCATTAGTTCACGAAGCGCATCATATCCCGCCAAAACGCTGTCCGCACTCTTCGCACCGGACGCGCTGGAGGATGCCGACACGAATTTTCACCCCGCGGGTCGGACAGCACGATATGATAATTTCGGGAAGGGGCTGTTGCTGCTCCTGTCTAGTGAAGAGGAACACACGATCGCTGCGTTGTGGAAGAAAGGAATGAAGATCGAAAACATCAAAATTCGTGCTAGCAAGACTCAGAGCGTCTAAAAACACCTGCAGAACCTCGCATTCCAGGACCCTGAACTCAAGTATCTTGGGCAACGCGTGAGTCTCTTTGGGCGTGTACTCGGTTTTTTTTGAGAAATTGACGAATCCATTATTTCCGTGCTTCTAGACTAGGTATCCGTCTATCTACACAAGGACAAGTCGATATTCAAGCTCGATGAACTTCCTGTGAACAGATTCACAGAATCGTTCGGGTTACCTGGAATTCCCAAGATCAAGTTTTTGAGTAAGGAACAGGCGAAAAAGCAGAAGAATGTGTCTCGGACCGTTGCTGCTCCAAGCAGGAATCGACCCTGGTGCGCCATCATCTACAGATGAAAGTGGTAAAGACTCAACAACTTCGGAAAGCGCCGACGAGTCGGAGGGCAACGCATGAGATTCGCCTGAGCTAGATGACAAGACGACGGTGGTGGAAGGTTCCAGAACTAGCAAAGTTTGTCTGCATCCATGTATTGATGTCGTCTGCTTATCACTTTTCGTAGAACTCGGTGCGAACAGAGTATGATCGAATTATTGAGCGCAAAAACCAAAATCTCCTGTTCGAGCACCGCTTGAAACTCATTAACCATGGAGATGCGGCGGACGAGGAGGAAGATTTTATTACCATCAAACCTGCCGACTTCAAACTTGACCCACATCTTCCGAAAGAAACGGATCCTGACATCGAAAATCTGTCGAAACGAAATCTCAAACTGTTGCGAACAAAGCGGACGGTGGCAGAAATTGGCCGTCTGGGCCAGAAACTTGTTTTTGATGACAATGAAAACCCACACCCAGACGAGTTTTATAAGCATGGCAGAGGCTGTCAGGAAGGCTAGTCGAACGTTTGCTGAAGGCGAGAAAGGGAAAATGAAGAACGTGGACATCGTGGACAAGCAAGAAACAAAGGAGAAGGAGAAGGAGAAGAAGCGGAAACGCAAAGAACGCGAACGTGGAGTAAGTGAGTAAGTGAAAGCGCCGTTGTTCAGCACGCCTTCCGCTCTGACTCCCCCCTCTCCTTATTCGAAGATGGACCACGACAGGGATGAAGCCCGCGCCACCGCTGGATCGCCGGACGATCGAGATGATGGCTACGTCATTCCTGACTTTAACCTACCTGCTGAGGACGAAAATGAGGATGATGTCGTGCTGCCTCCGCCTAAACGAACTAAATCATCCGCTAAATTGAGGTCAGGGCGTGCTGTGGAGCTTGGCGGCATCGAAGACCAGGGAATGACATTACAGTTATTGTGCAAGTGAACCTTCCTGTGATTTTTTCCAATGACAAGCGAATGCCTTCAGCACAGTACATCTTAGGGACGAATCTCGTGTATTGAGAGGATTTAGCCCCAGTCCGACTTGCTCTTGAGAGAACGTTGGGAGTACGGAAGACTCCCAATTTCTGAGGCTCCCTTGAGCAGGAAGCATCCCTCCTCCGCGCTCGTGCACCCCGAATTGCAACCTGTCAAGATACATGAAGTTCCTGAACCAGTTCACAGATACCGTCCAGCAGCGTTAACTGAATTCAATGCCCTTGGGGACAAACGTTAAGTGGCTTCCCTTGTAGTGACAAAAACCTCGTTCAGATCTACTGTTCCCCCGGGCCTGAAGTAAATCATAGTAGTGGAAAGGTTATTCTAATATCTCCTGCCGCCCGCCCAGCAACCCTGGTCCGTCGGAGACAACTGTACGGACCCTCTGGGCTATTTCAGCAAAACCAGCTGAACAGCGGCCCTTTGGGACTTGTATATGCCATTGATTATGTTGTCGGAAGCACGTGTTGGAACGCAGCCCGTCAAGTAGATAGTATTAGGACTATTACGCTACGCTCACTACGTTTCCTTTTTGGGTTACCGCACGGTACTTACGTGCGCCACTCTTTTTACCTTTCCTCCAGTCTCGTTCTACATCGACTGGAGGTAAGCTACCCTATTATCTTCGTATATCTACACATTCCTTACATACCTGTACAGCTTGACTCCGTTTGTACAGGGTCCAACCCCCTGCCTCGCTGATAGCACGTACATAATAGTGTCTAAACCTGATCGGTGCGGGATAGGTTTGAATACAGCTCGAATAAAATACAAATCGAGCTTGAAGATGTGGTAACCTGAACTTAACTTACCCAGGCTGGTGTCACCAACTGTGCCGCTCGTCAGCCAACTCAATGCCCCCGGACATTGATCACCGGAAACCTTGACGTACCACCAACTCTACACTATGAGGAAATGCAGTTGAGAAAAGTAAGGCACGGCGTGTGGAGCCCCAGCATGGAGGCAGAAGCAACTTTATCGTACGGGCTCGGGTCCCGAGAGAGCAAATTGGATCAAACCATAGTATCCTGTGTGTGACGCCGGAAACCTGCTTTACATCAATAAGATTTTCCTTCGCTCGGCCGATACCATGTACTTACCTTCAAATTAGTCTCCCCTAGGCAGATCCTAAGTTGGGTAGAAAGATAGTCGTTCCTACTACTAGGCCTTCAAGCTGGCCTCTAAGTCCGTGTCATCATGTCAACATTCACTCGTTCTACCCGTGCGCCAGCTCAGAGTGGACGGAATCTCCGACCACAAACAGTATTGTAGTGTAAATATCACCTGTGAACTGGGTTACAAGGCCTTCCCGAGAAACTTGAGCCTAAAATTGCGATCGTGAACCGACTACTGCAACTTCTGTAACTCCCCCCTTCCCTCGTCCGTGGTAGGAACTAGCCTGGATTTTTTCCGGTACTGGGATGGGGGCCGCATGATCCTGTGTGTGGGAACTCACCTGAGAATCAGCTTGTAGAACTAGATAGGAGCACTCCGCGATAGGCTATAAAGACAAGAAAGCTTGGAGCATAGATACAACGACTGTGGACAAGTGTCAGCAACCTCAACAGTGAACCAGTAAGTCTCGTTGAGGTCATCATGGCTACCAGGCTGAGACATTAACTAGTAGCCGTCATACCTGATGTCCCGTTCTGCGCTCACGTTTGCTCTCGTCCTCTCTACCCTGTTTGGACTTTCCACTCGTGCAAATGCATCGTGCTATGCTTGTGCGAGTGGCATGTACGGCACCGTTGAAGGGACAAGCTTAAGTCTCGAATACTGGACGTGCTCTGGTGACACCTTCAGCTGCTATTATCCTTCTGTCGAAGATCCAGCAACACTCGACATGTGCGCATGGGAACTTATGGCTGGCACTGATGGGGTAAGTGAACACACCACTAAGGCGGACTATATATATTGAATTTGATCCGAAGACGGAGTTTGCTCTGACGGCTGACTCGTCCTCTATTTGCGACGGTAATATACCCTACGGGGATAACCGCCCTTGCGATGCACCCAACGACCCTTGGATCGTTGGATATGGCTGTACAGCTTCAGAGGGCTACGTCGGATACTAAACACAGAGTAGGCGGAAAGATACTTAATGGATTCCGGACTGTGTCACAACCTGAGCTTGGTTCGATGTCGAGCCTGCGGCTGTGAACTGCATTACCTTGTTTGCAAGGTTCTTCTAGGGTCGAAATTCGTCGAAAAAATCGCCAACGCATGCATGACCTATCATGTGCGTGGACCACGAATTTGAGTCCTGTGATACGCGTTTATCTATCCTTGATATGACGAGGGCCCGGGAGGTAACGACAGGGTAATGAAATGAGTGCGAAGGCAGGCGGGTGACTTTGTAGCCAGGGTGGGCTAGGGCGAGCACAGGTGCTGCAGCGCTCCAAGCTTGCGTTGTCGCGTTGTCATGTCGTTGCTTGCAATACATCGAAATCTTGCCAAATCGGTGCGACGAGTTGCTTGCGATATCGTCGTGAATGAGCTTTGAGGCCCTGAGGAACCGATCCAAGGATCAGCAATAGACCAAATGCTTGTAAGATGATCAAGGCGCACTGCTGGAAGTGATACAGCACAATCCAAGGTGGAAGACTTGATCTCGCAAAGTAAGAGACAACTTATTGCTGCGCGATCTTGCAAGCCTGCTAACAAAAGCAAAATTGCAGCATATCTGACAATCAATTCAATATGTCAGTACAGAGATGAGTTCTCCATTTCTCCATGCGTGCATGATCTTTGAAACATTCCTCGCCAAGTTGTCCTGCAATGAGTAGAGCGTGTAAAATACAAAGTCTGAGCGGCATTTCCCGAGTAGTAAAAATCGCCAAAATTAGGCCCTACACTAAGACTACTCGGTTAGTTTTGGGAAGCTACATTCGCTTCGAAAATGAGTGCGCAGGCAGGACCATCCACTGGCAATACGCCGAGTCGGCGCAAGTTCAAGAAACAACCAAAGCCTCTTCGCGCAGCGAAGGTCAAGAGATTCAATGAGAGAGAGCGGCTAGAGGTCCTGGATAGGCTCGCTATGGAATTCGTGAGCAAAGCAACTTCGTGAACCGTGGAGGATGGAACTGAGATTCACTCAGGTACCTTCAGAGGACCTGAAAGCATTTTCCGATCTTCCAATATCTCATCTGACCAAGCGTGGTATGCCAGACTGTTCGTCGTACGCGATTCTGCCGGTTGACGCAAGACCTAGGCCTCAAAAAATGTTTCTTTGTTGACATGACCGACATACAGACCTCCAGCATACCCGTATCGTTGAAGGGTAAAGACGTCTTGGGCGCCGCCCGAACGGGCAGTGGGAAGACCCTCGCATTCCTGATACCTACACTCGAGATACTCTATCGTCGGAGATGGGGTCCGCAAGACGGGCTTGGAGCTTTGATCATATCGCCGACACGGGAATTGGTGCGTGTTTGAAACTGAAGCCGAGTATGGTTGTGACATGGGCGAAGGCCGTCCAAATATTCGACGTGTTGCGCTCCATAGGTTGCTATCATGGCTTTTCTGCAGGGCTCGTTATCGGGGGGAAGAATCTCAAAGACGAACGCGAGCGCCTCTCTCGAATGAATATTCTCGTTGCTACACCTGGTCGACTTTTGCAGCACATGGATCAGACGTTCGGCTTTGAGTCTGATAACTTGCAGGTTCTGGGTAAGTGACCTGAATCTTATGTTGATAGCGCTGGGGCATATTTTGCATTAGTTCTTGACGAAGCGGATCGCGTCCTCGATATGGGCTTCGCCAAAACGTTGTCCGCACTCCTTTCGCACCTCCCGAAATCCCGCCAGACATTACTCTTCTCAGCCACACAAACGCAATCCGTCGCGCAGCTGGCCCGTCTCAGTCTCAAGGATCCAGTCCACATTGGTCTACAAGATGTTGAAAGCTCAATAGCGACGCCCGAGAGCCTCTCACAAAACTACAGCGTATGCACGCTTGATCGAAAGCTCGACATTCTCTGGTCGTTCATAAAGACACATCTTCATTCCAAAATCCTTGTCTTCCTCTCAAGCGGGAAACAGGTCCGCTTCGTGTTCGAAGCCTTTTGCAAGATGCAACCCGGGATGCCGTTACTTCATCTACATGGGAAGCAGAAGCAGGCTGCGAGGCTGACAATGTATAGTCGTTTCACCTCTTCGCAACACGCGGTCTTGTTTGCAACCGACATCGCGGCACGTGGATTGGACTTTCCGTCAGTGGATTGGGTGGTTCAGGTGGACGCGCCGGAGGATGCTGAGACGTATGTCCACCGCGTGGGTCGGACTGCCCGATATGATAGTTCCGGGAAGGGACTATTACTGCTCCTGCCTAGTGAAGAGGAAGGCATGCTCGCCGCGCTGCGGAAGAAAGGAGTGAAGATCGAAAACATCAAAATCCGCACTAGCAAGACTCAGAGCATCCAAAACCACCTGCAGAACCTCGCCTTCCAGGACCCTGAACTCAAGTATCTCGGGCAACGCGTGAGTCTCTTTGGGCGTGTACTCGGTTTTATTAAGAAATTGACGAATTCGTTGTCTTCGTGCTTCTGGACTAGGCGTTCGTGTCCTACGTCCGTTCTGTGTATCTACACAAGGACAAGTCGATATTCAAGCTCGATGAACTTCCTGTGAATGAATTTGCAGAGTCGCTCGGGTTACCTGGCACTCCCAAGATCAAGTTTTTGAGTAGGGAACAGGCGAAAAAGCAGAAGAATGTGTCTCGGACCGTTGCCGCCCTTCAAGCAGAAATCGACTCTGAAGCTCAGGCTGGTGCACCATCATCTGCAGATGAAAGTGGTGAAGACTCAACAACTTCGGGGAGCGATGACGAGTCGGAGGACGACGCACGAGATTCGCCTGAGCTAGATGACAAGACGACGGTGGTGGAAGGTTCCAGAACTAGAAAAGTTTGTCTCCATCCGTGTACTGATATCATCTGCTTATCACTTTTCGTAGAACTCGGTGCGAACAAAGTATGATCGAATGTTCGAGCGCAAAAACCAAAACATCCTGTCCGAACACTACTCGAAACTCGTTGACCATGGAGATGCAGCGGACGAAGAGGAAGACTTTATCACCCTCAAACGTGCCGACCACGACCTTGACTCACATTTGCCGAAAGAAATGGATCCTGACGTCGAAAATCTGTCGAAACGGAAAATCAAACTGTCACGAACGAAGCGGACAGTGGCAGAAATCGGACGTCTGGGCCAGAAACTTGTTTTTGATAACGATGGAAACCCACATGAGTTGTACGAGATAGTCAACCCAGACGAGTTTTATAAGCATGGCACAGAGGCTGTCAGGGAGGCTGGTCGAACGTTTGCTGAAGGCGAGAAAGGGAAACTGAAGAACGCGGACATCATGGATAAGCAAGAAGCGAAAGAGAAGAAGAAGGAGAAGAAGCGGAAACGCAAAGAACGCGAACGGGGAGTAAGTGAAAGCGCCGGTGTTCAGTACGTCTTCCACTCTAATTCTTCCTCTCCCTATTTGAAGATGGACCACGACAGAGATGAAGCCCGTGCCACTGTTGGATCGCCGGACGATCGAGATGATGGCTACGTTAGCCCCGACTTTGACCTACCTGCTGAAGACGAAAATGAGGATGATGTCGTGCTGCCTCCGCCCAAACGAACTAAGTCGTCCGCCAAATGGAGATCAGGGCGTGCTGTGGAGCTTGACAGCATCGAAGACGAGGAAGAGATGGCATTGCGGTTGTTACGGAACAAATGAGCCTTGCTCACAGTGGATTTGCCAATATAACAGGCGAATGCCTTGAGCACGGTCCACCTTACGACGAACCGCGTGTATTGAGAGGATTTCGCCTCAGTCTGACCTGCTTTTGAGAGAACGGAATCCGTTCCTTCCCGTTCCCCTGGACTCGGGGTTGTGAGCATATTCTGCTAGTGCGTTTGCTGTTCGCTGATACAGCGGCTCGTAACTTTAAGTTGCTCCTGTGGGGTAATGCTGTAGCGAATTCAGCCGAAGTATATAAAAATTCCCTCTTCTGAATCGTTCACCAACTTCATCGCCGACCACCGTTGTACCAGTTATGAGCTTTTGTTACCTTCGACGTCCAGTCATTGCAACTAGTTCGAGGGTGCTGCCCAAAAGGGCTATGCTGCGAAATCGATTCGTTTCGAGAAATTTTGCATCAGAGGTGCGAACCACAATAGGGTGGACTCCTTTTTATTCACTTTTCATCATGCAGCGTTCTGCACCTAGTACTCAGTACCTCAAGGCTACCCATGACCTGAATGCTACCCCAAAATCGTCTGCTACCTCTAACACCCTTGCTCTTGGGGAACAATACATACTCGGTGTCTATGCACGACCGCCGTTCGTGCTCTCACACGGTCGTGGAAGCTGGGTGTGGGATACGGAGGACCGGAAGTTCCTCGACTTTAGCGCAGGAATCGCGGTCAACGCACTGGGTCATGCCGACCCCGGCGTCGCAGAGGTGAGCTAAATTTCGTATCGATGGGGAGATCTACAACAATAAAGGACAGGTCTTGCAACAACAAGCGTCGACTTTGCTTCATACTTCAAATATGTATCACAATCAATGGGGGCCAAAGCTTGCTGAGCTGATTGCGACTACCACCCAACAGCAAGGCGGCCTTGGATTCTCTCCGGGGTCGACTCCTTCGGCAGCGGGAGCCAAAGTTTTCTTTGCGAACACTGGCACCGAAGCCAACGAAGGTGCATTGAAGATTGCGCGCAAGGTCGGCAAGGACCGCTGGGCTGCCACTACCGGTGGCAAAGCGGATGACCCTAGCTGCACGAAGACGCGCATCGTATGTTTCCGGAACTCGTTCCATGGTCGTAGTATGGGTGCGCTGAGCGTGACGTCGACTGAAAAATACCAAGCACCGTTCAGGCCGTTGATACCGGGTGTCGACGTTGGGATTTTGAACGATCACGAGGGCCTGTCGGAGCTGATCAACGATGACACGTGTGTGGTCATCGTTGAGCCCGTACAAGGCGAGGGAGGTGTCACCGCTGCAGAGGAACCCTGGCTGAGGGCGCTGCGAAAACGATGTGACGAAACTGGGGCTGTGCTGATCTATGACGAGATACAGGTAGGCCGAATTGTCCGATAGATGACGTCTCTCATTGCCACTAGTGCGGTCTGTTTAGGACTGGATCGCTATGGGCGCACTCTTCTCTTCCCGTAGATTGCCATCCCGATATTGTCACAATGGCCAAGCCTTTGGCAAATGGGTATCCCATCGGTGCTGTGCTGCTACGTGACTCGATTGCTTCCACGATGACGACAGGTATGTTGTCGTGGAGCATACATCGTGTCGGCAAAGCTGATAGGCTCCGTGCATTATAGGCACCCATGGCACAACGTTTGGGGGTTCTCCTTTGGCGTGTGCTGTCGGCTACCATGTTCTGAGCCGGTTGAGCTCCCCGACAGCCATGGATCACGTAAAGGAAATTAGCGCCTATCTGGACGGTCGGCTGGGGTGCTTAGCAAATTGGTTCCCGGATCTAATCCAGAGCAAGATCCGTGGTCGCGGACTACTCCGTGGCCTGGGATTCAAAGACGAAACACATCCCGCTCAGATCATGCAGCTGGCCCGGGAGCGTGGTGTCCTCGTGCTGACGGCTGGGAAGGACGCTGTGCGTCTTGTGCCGTCCCTGAACGTGGAGAAAGAAGAAGTAGACGTGGCCATAGACGTGCTGGAAGGGTGCTTGACGGTACTGCGGGGATAGATTAGCTAAGCGTGTGTGACCCCTCAAGAGGGGGTTTACTGACCAATATCATGACGTTCTCATGTGATTCTGGAAGACATAAATGACTCGTGCTGAAGCCAGTGCGGCGTCGCAGTTCCCAGAGACAGTGCCACTGCAGGACTTCAATATGCCTCTGGTTAGAATCAGAAGCCCATCGTCGGAGCGGGACATCCTCAACCACATCTCCTCCGACAAACCACAAGGTGAGGCTTTCCCCGCGCCAAATCGTGGGTGTTGATCCTATCCAGGACCTTCTTGCCCCGCCAATCGTGCTAACCGCACCTGAGGACTCCATTTGTTGCATTTCCTTTTACTTGTCGTAAACCCTGTTACTTATCGACCGTTCCCCAGGCTGGAAACAGAAGCTTATTAAACTCGGCGTATCCTTTTTTCTATTTGGGCTCATTAACAATGGTGAGTCCCTACGTATTGTGTAGGGTCCCAAAGTAAATCGGTTCCAGTTTTATATGTGATCATTCTCTCTGCTGCACTCGATCTGGTGCCTCCATCCACTCCAAAGGGAATCATCGCTTTTTGCAACATATTTCCTGCTCTGCTGGCAAAGCTCGGATGGCCGTACTTCCTCAAAGGCAAGATACGGTACACTCGGCGCATCGTAGGATGCGCACTTTTGAGCTTCATTGGCATGCTGGCAAGTGCAGACCATGAAATGCACAGTAATACCACTCACTATTTGTCTCAGGTCGTTGCCCTGTATGAAACTCTGTTTGCGAGGCTGCTAGGCATCTGTCTCGCTTCCTTCTCTTCCGGTAATTCAAATTTCGTAGTCGTTGGGAAGTCAACCTCACCCTCGCCAGGTTTGGGAGAAATCACATTCTTGCAATTATCTACTACTTACAATCTTTCTGTGGGAGGACAAGGCGTTGGGTCGGTACCTTCATTCGAATTCAGGAATTGCTGATTCAGGTGACCCTCCAGTTACTTTGCCTCCGGTACTGGTGCTGCGGGGCTTGTCGGAGCCCTTCTATGGTGGGAGGTTAGGGGACTTGGCGTTCGTTTGGGCGTAGGCGTCTCCTCAGTAAGCAGATCATCCCCGCATACCATGGCTGTCCTGATCTTTTATCGCCAGATACTGCCCTTCGCCTTGCCATTGGCATATCTCCTTTTGCTCCCGCGCCAGGAAGCATTCATGGACTCGCCCTTGCCCGGGGCTTACACTCCCTTACCTGAAGAGGAGCCCGATATCTCTTCAGCGGAGATTGCCGAAGGGGATACCCTTCTGGGTCAACCGCCTAAAGTTCCAGTCTTCTTAACCGGTGCAGACAAGTGGCGGTTAGTAAAGCCGATGATATACAAGTACATGCTTCCACTATGTTAGTTTTCTATATTATACACTGCCTCGCAGACACCTGACCTTCCCTCTCGCAGTTTTGGTATATACCGTGAGTACACTCTTCAGACTGACAACTCGGTTTGGTTAATTGCTGCTTGTAGTTCGAGTATACAATCAATCAGGTGGGTTTCATTATGCTCCTCCTTCCCTCTCATCTTGAATACCTCCAATGCAGGGCGTGTCTCCGACTTTACTATACCCAGTACCATCGGGCGGTCTCCTCAGCAAAATCATCCACTCCATTAGAGACTACTACCCTCTATGGCAGGTATGAGCCCCCCGCACTAAATTCGTCGGAATCCGCCCCTTACCTACATCATGTTATTGTTTTCTCCCACTTGCAGCTCGTGTATCAATCCACGGTCTTTATCTCACGGTCTTCGATTTCGCTTGGTATCCCACCTCTTCCGGAGAAGCTTCTCCCCTTTCCCGCAATTGCCCAGTTCCTGATCCTTGTGACCCTGATATATGAATCAGCTGTCGGATTCTTTCCCGAGAATCATGCTGCAGCTAGCATCATCTTCGTTTTTCTCCTCATCAGTATGGAGGGCATATTTGGTGGACTCGCATAGTAAGTGATCCCCCTTCTATGGTGTATGAATGGGTACACAGGCTTGCACTTGCTTGCAGCGTCAACGCGTTCTACCTCATCAACCAGGAACGACCTGATCCGTCTACGGTGATCGACTTGGAACGATCGAAGCAAGAACTCGAGTTTAAGATTGGCTCATTGGGCTTCTCAGACTCGTCCGGCATCCTGCTGGCGGCAGTGCTCGCTGTGCCTACTGAACTCGAACTCTGCAGGGCACAAGTCTCGAGAATGAAGATGTTTTGCAAGGGTTTGTAACCCGAGCAAGCTTGCGCGTAGCCAAACTGCTGCTAGAGTCCGTAACAAGGACAACAAGAACTCAATATAGAGGACTTGAAACATACGACCAAATATTCCTTACATGATCTCCATATTTTTTTTGGTGTATATACATAGGACCTCTAGTTCCTGAGTGTATGACTATAATCAACAGAAAATCGATTGAAAACAAACATGGACGACAGCGATTCGGTCGAAAGCAAAGATACAAATACATGATACATCGTGCTCGAAACAAACACGTTAGTGGTCGGGCCTGGGCGAGCCAATGTACACGCCAAACGATTGCCATGTCTCCTGAAGGTGGTGGAGCTGCTCAGGTTGCTGGGGAACTTCTTCGAGGATGCTTTCACGCGATCCCGCGTAGCCGTAGTTATCGTATTGCGGCATGTGTCGGCCCGAGTGTTGAGGGTGTGTCATAGGATCTAGATATGTTCGACGAGAGTCGTCCCAGTGGTGCGGTTGGGTAGACGGATCCTGGTAGTGGGACGCGTACTGGGGCGAGGTCGTCAAAGTGGTGTGATGCTGCTGGTGCGAAGGATATGTGTCGTAATGATGCGGTTGAGTCTGATAGTACAGTTGTTCCTGATGTTGTTGATACATAGGTGCCTGCAAGTATGGGTCGTCATAGCGAGGGTCGCTGGCGTGATACTCGTAAGCTTGAGATGAACCCTGTTGAAAGAAGCAGATCGAAGCACAGATCAGATGGGGGCAGATACTACATAGTGTCGTTGACTGGTACCTCTGGTGATGACATGCTGGGACGCTGAACGCTTCCCTGGCTCGATTCGTATGTCGACGTAGCCGACGAGGGATTCGTATATGATGCCGTCGACTGGAAATCGGTGGGTATGACCAGAGGACAAAGCTGATCTAGTTCCATCCGTTGCCCCTGCACGTTGGGTCCTTGAAGCCTTTCTGAAGACACGAAATGTGCATCAGCGTCGGTGTAGTGATCGTCCCGTGAAGCATTTGTGAGTTGTGTGTTGAGATCACCATCGAAATTGGTCCAATGATCGCGGAGCGTCGGGTGCAAGGTCGTAAAGTTAGGTATGGGTGGATTATCTGAGGCGACAAACACGGAGTGCTGTTGACTTCGATTTCCGGTGGCACCTGGCGGATTGCGTGTAGCCGAGGAAGACGGCGCCGCTTTCGTAGCCACAGTATTAATTCGACCACTGAAGATAGAAAGCTCGTCTTGCGGCTCTGGCTTCTCCGAAGGTGAGAAGATATCCTTGTTCCGGACAACAGAAGGTTTTGCTGTGAGATACGCTTGCTCGGCTTTTTGAAGAAGTCGGCGAAGAATGGGCTAAAGGCAACTATCACCCACGAGTGCAGATGAGTAGGATGGCTGAACGTACCAAAAATTTCACCGCACGACCACCGTATGTCGATGCCTCACTATAAAGATCTACTGCCTGTAAATCTTTCGTGAGTCTCAAATTTAGCAGCGAATCTCTAAACCCACTCTGCGCAATTCCACTATCGCAGCACTGGTGGTCTTGGATCGCGTCCCAGCGCCTGAAGCATGTGTCACGATGGAAGCCAGCATCACCTGATAAGTAGAGGATAAATCAATGCCCCCCTGCTCGAGTGGAAAGTGCCAACCGAGCTTGAAAACGCATGTGTCCATAACACCCAGAAACGTGCTATTTGTGCCGGGAACAGGTCGAATTGAACACGCAAGTTGCCTAGTAATTCGCAGGCGCTGCGGTAGCCAGCCAAAAACGATGGGGCATATGGGCTCCGCATCGGATCAGTAGGATTGTTTGAGACAGCTTCCGCAAAGAAGCATCGATGAATGTAGACAAGAACTAGGTTTTTTCGGGTCAACACGAGGGTATCAGTATCTTGCGGGGGAAAAGTGACCAACTGAAGTTCCGATAGTTCAATGGCATGTAGTATTTCATCGCTTCTGCGAGTCCGGCACCCGGAGGAGGAGCTCGTTGAGCATACCTGGGCAATTCCATGTCGCGCACCCTGCGATCAAGCTCAATGATCGCAGAGTATTTGGGTACCTTCGCGATCTGTGCGTTTTGGATGACTGCGGAAACACAGTCGTGACCAAAACGAGCTTTCCACGCAGGGACTGACAAGATCGACCGTTGAATGAATGTTCGGACAGGAAAGCACGGTCACTCACAGCTAGGGAGGACAGAACCATCGTCATCAATTGTCGGGTCCTCGTCAGCAGGAAACTCGCAATCGATGAATGGCAGATAGAAAGTGGTTAGACGGCCAGTCGCAAGGCTCTGCAAGGAATCTTAATGAACTGGTGACAAAACCACATCAAGAGCAACATACTTGCCACCCGTCCGTGATAAACAGCTCCCAAAATAGAGCACGACGCTTCTGAACTTCTGAACTTGACAAATGCCAACGGGCACAGTCGCGGTCTAACGATCCATAAGTCTAGATCGCTTTCCATGATCAGAGGAACTCACGGAGTCCGATCTACAAGGTTGTGGGCTCGCAGGAGAAAAGGTTTTAAACAAGACAAATTTACCCACACTCTGTGCTAGCTTTGTTGCAAGCCCGAACGTACCCCAGGTGGATTCTATACTATTTTCACCACTAGTCATCCCTTGATAAATAGCTAGCAAGGCCAAGGCTTGAACGGTTGCTACCGACGGCGGCCGATCGAGTACTGGCTCTAGGTTGAATGCTGCGCGCGTCAAGTAACAGTACATGTTTGCCTCCTCGTTGTCAGGAGCAGGGGGGAGCGAGTTATCGGTGAGAGCACCAAAGCAAAAAATAACAAAGAGTAAAGCTAAATCATGAGAGGTCTTGCCTTGTGGTTGTGTTGATCCGCCAGGTAGATTTTGATGTGTCGAGGGTGTCACTGATCCGGGCGGAAGAAGATCAGAAGCTTCACTATACCAAAGAGGGAGGCACTCTTCCAGAAGTTGTTTTTTGGTGACTGCACCGAAAAACCATGGCGCCTGGGACAGGTAGAGCTCGCATAAATGAAGTGCCCGCTGCCATGGAGGCAGATGATTTTGGATGAGGTAATCAAGATCAACAGGTGCGGTGAAAGCAGGGGCAAGAGGGAACGTGTCGGACAGAAGCTTCACAGGCCCAGGGAGGTCAGTTGAAGTTAGCGCCACACTCGTGGATGGACGCGACATGCTAGGAGGCTCTGCTCGTTCACCCTTGTAAACAGAACAATTGAGTACAGCGAAGATATTTATGCTCCTTGACTTACAATCAGTAGACTCTTCAGAACAAACTTTCAGTGGCCAGAGTAAACCATTTCCTGAATATCACTCACTTCTGAGCCAGCAGATCGACCATAAAAGGTAGCTGCGCCATCGTCGCGCAATGCTAGCGTTCCGAAAGCCTCGATGTATTGAGAGTCGTCGTCGACATGATTATCGGTGTCGGTCTTGCGGATTTTGTCCTCGTCGACGGCTACGTGTAAGTCGATGATCGACTTGACCTCGAGAAGATCTCGGTGCAACAGAGGATGAGACTCGTGCGGCGCCACACTCGACTGCAGGACGGCAAGCGCATCCTCGAGCTGTCGAATGCGATCGCTCATGAGCAATATCTTCTCGTGTAATTTTTCCGTATCGGCAAGCACGAAACTAGGTAGGAGCGGTACGTCAACAGGCCGCTCGTATTCGTGAAACTCATTGCATACCGAGTTCCCTGTCCGGTCGCCAATTTGCCTAGATAGGGTGTCTAAGAGTGTTGCTCGGTGTTGTCTTTGTACGTGTACATACCATTGGGACATATTGCTGAGCATCCACGACGTTTACATGACGAACAAGGGATCGTCTTGTCGCACTTTAACTTCAGCCTGCATGATGGTCAGAATGACAAAATCAACACGACAAAGCATCTAAAAAATATATGTACCGTCGACACTCCGCGCAAGACATCACACCGCGATTCCGTTTCTCCTCCTTGTCGATTGCCTTTTGGGCATCCTTGCTCTCCTGACGGGCATTCGTCTTGGGCGCTTGTGGCATTCCAAAGATATAGCAGGAGAGAATGGGAGCAACCAAGGGTATTGACTAAACCTGCTGGCATGCCATGAGCCTTTTCTGAAGGAATATAGCAAAACGTGCTGTAACGTAAACTCCTCACAAATTTCTCGCGAACATAAAGGAAAACAAGAGTTGTCCCATTTTCGGCCAGATTGGTAGTAGTAAGTACATCATTGAAATACTTCTTGACATTCAGTAGCCGACCTTCGGAGTCGACGCATGATGCCAGTTGTGGTGACCAGAGTGTCCGCTCCGAGGCGGCGCAATCAATTTCATCTCACTTCGGTACGTATCGCCTCTCAATCTACGACCATCGCGATAAGGCGTGGTGTCTGATAGGTCATTTGCGCCGTTCTTACATTCGACGTTTTGCCGTTATCGTCCAAGTCACTGGGTCCAAATGATGCAGCTGTTATTAATATAGGATACTCTGGGTTCATCTCGAATTTCACATGATCGATAACGAAAGGAGTACTATAAGGTGTCCATGTAGTGTGCAAAGCGTCTCTGGCAATGGCTCCCGGCCACTAATTTGCGCGTAACAAATACATTCTAAATACTAACCACCCTCTGATAAGCCACACATGATGTCATGATCCATCAACTTGAATAGCGTGGAGAGCATCGTAGACAACGATCCAAAAGCAAAAGGGAAAAAAAGCAGGACTAGACGTCGACTCGGACCTAGTCGGACTTGTCTCTGGTGCCCGACGAACCCCAACCAAACCAGTTGGCTGGCCTTGCAACGCGTTCCGAACCCGAACCCTTCCCATTCCCATCCACGTCGTAACCCTCCACATCACTCTGTTCTTCTCCTTCTTCGAAAGAACCAGCGACAGGCTTCGAGTGCGGCTCCGCTCTACGCTTTCTGAGTTTGCGGTCACGTGTAGGCTGGGTGGAATCCAGGTGTATCTGCGAGCCAGCAGGAGTTCGCCACGCTTTGTCCGCCGCAGAGCCTGAGGCGGCCGCACCCTGCGATAGTAGCGCCGCACCCGATGCGAGCAGACCAGGTCCATAAGAGCGCCAAAGGCCCGCTACCAGCTGAGCGGGGCCAGACACAGGGTCGCCCAAGGAAGGGGGAGCAGCCACCCCAACTCCGCCCGGGCCAGCCGCATACTGAGCTTGCTGTTGCTGGCCAAGCGCCCCAACAAAACTATCCCAGACTGCACGGAAGCGTTCGTGCAAGAAACCGTACAACCGTGCCTTGAAAGAAGCAAGGGTGGCGTCGATCTGCGCTTCGTGCGAGTGAAGGAAGGGCTGTAGGTGATTGATGTAGATGTACGAGGATCCACGAGTTTGTGGAAGCGCAAGGTAGAGGAGGAAGAGCATTTTGATGACATAGTACATTGGGATCCTATGACGTCGATCTGCGTTACAGTCAATGCGCGGTCGGTCGACAGATTGACTGACCAGGACACGAGCCACTCTGCAACGTACTCCACCCCAACTATGCAGCCAAGGACGGACCAGTACATGAGCCATCGCTCCAACTCCTCTTCAGAAGCAGGTCGTTGAGAGAGGACCTTATAGGAAGCGTAGCCGGGATAAAGGAAGGCGACCACCGAACTAGCAAATTCTCAATACCGAGCGGCGTGAGATGACAGTCGAAAGAATACCTTATAATGCATGAAGTCAGGTAAAAGAGCATGACGATGAATCTTCTTGACGCTCTGCTCTGCGAATGCTACTTAGGCTTGCCGCGACTGCAACACGTTTCGAGAAGGCCGTGTAAACTTGCTTACGTATTAGAATTGACAACGCGCCCATTAACGTCGCGTCCCGTACGCGACTGCGTCTCTTTCAGCACCATGGCACGCAAGAAAGCGCGTTTTACGCGCAAGAAGAAGAAGTCGAGTAAAAAAGCAATCAAGGAGAGTTCAGATACGCTCAGTCCAGAGGAGTTCGCCACTCTCCCTGAAGTATACGGCAAGTTCTCAAGTAAGCTAATTCATCGCTTCATCGTAGAATTTCGTGAGTGGCATACGTTACACAGTCGAAGACTCCAGTCATGAGAGTATTGAATTCGTGAGCGGGAACACGTAAGTGCAGTGCGTGGCTATGTCCTTAACTTTATATTATCAACTCTTTCAGCGCCTATATACGGTGGCAAGACTTGGAAGACGATGCGGTAGTCCCGGAGAAAGATTATTGGATCGGAAAGGTGATGGAAATTCGAGGATGCGATGCTGATGATGTGAGCTTCTGTCTCAACTACACCTTGAGCTGACTCTACTACAAACACCCTGGCCCCTAGGTTTGGGTTCTTGTCCAGTGGTTCTGGTCGCCGCAAGACGTAGCGGAGGTCGTTCAATCCTTGTAAGTTCTCCGCTTGCTTGTTGATCTTCAGAGATATCGATAAATCTATAACAAAGTGACCCTACCATTTGTGGCGAGTTTGAATTATTGTCATCTGACAACACCGATATCATCTCTGTTCATTGTTTCGTTGGTAAGCGGGCTTGATAATTATGCAAATTGTATTATTCATTTCACTCACTTCTCTAGCCCATGTAGAAGTCAAGGAATTTATTGAGAATGGAATCCACCAGATACCCATTGGAGATGGTGAATGGTTTGCTAGATATACCTTTCTGTATAGTGGAAGACGAGTCTCTGTAGGTCTTGATCATTTTTCACTCCTAGTCATATCACTGAAACTCTGTTTATCAGCCAAAGGTGACAGAACATGCCTGCTCCATATGCAGGATACCGTACACACCGGGAAGGCAAAATATCCTCTTCTTTTGCCCGCGCCAAGACTGTCTCAAGTTCTATCACCAAGCATGCTTGATGAAGAACGACTACGTGCAGATGATCCGTTCCCATAAGCTTCTGGAGACCTGGCCCGGTTGTCCAAGAACAGTGTCTGTGGAAGTCCTCCGCGATATCTGTCCCCCAAGGAAGCGGCAGAAGCTGAATCGTCTTACCTCAAGAAGTATTGACTCTTCTGATCCGCTTTCGGAATTCCCACCACTCCTGATTGCCACTGCCGATCAGCACATTGTCAGGGGTACCGAAGATGGGGGGATTGTTGGAAACGTTACATCTGTTGTCGCAGCCAGGCAGCTGATCTACAAGGCCCTTGTTGAAGGATCTGACATCCCAGACGATTGGCAGCAGAAAATCGATGTGTCCTCAGCATATCCAGAGTCCCCTAATCATCCTAACACAATCTGTCCATCATGTCAAAGTCCCATCTAGATGACTTCACATATCTGTTCACAACACACCATATCCACATCACATCCATCCACACGAGAACACACTACCCATCCCTAATACCCATCATGCACATATACAGCACGCAGTTTGTCAATACAGACTTCTCTAATCACTTGGGCTTCATCTAGACCAAACTAGTCTACTTCGTCCGGTGAAAATGAATACACGATCTCCATTATAATGCGTCTAGAAGAATATTAAACATGCCCGCGCATAATTGCCCTTCCAAACTATGACTAGTGCTAAATGACAGAGAAGAAACTAGTTATACAACAAACTATGATCGGAACGTGTAAATGAAGCATCCATTGCGCAACAACCTGCGCGAAAATCGGAGGGTAGCACACAAAGAACATCAATATTCATTGTCGCTGTCGCTCGCCTTGCCTGGTCGAGCCTTCGTCGACCTCACAACGGAACTGGAAGAACGGTCGTCGTCCTTGCGTTTGCGTTTGCGCTCGGTCTCGCGGGTGTTGAGCCGTACGCCCCACCGGGCGAGTTGCTTTTTCGAACTCCGTGTGAGAACGTGTGCGGAAAACGAATGATGGTTCGTACCTTTGTCAATTCCGTGGAAGGCTGCAACCCTGGAAACTCTTTCGTCGAGTAGATTCTGAAGGGACCACCGAAACATTCGGCTTGGATGGGAAGGTCGTCGTGGCCCAAAGTCCGGGAGAATATGTCAAAACAGCGGTACCGCAAAAAGAACTGACCCTCTATTTTGACCGCGAGGTCCTTAAGAAACGATTGTCGTCAGTCATCCCCAATGATAGAAAGACACGACGACTGACTGCAAAGGGAAACACCAACGCTTTTTTGCCCTGATATTCGATCGTCGCGAGCTGGATGAACGTGGAACCGGACAGCGCAGTCGTGCAATTCATGTCTTCTGTGATGGGATGGTCGCAGAAATACGTGAGTATCCGTTGACCAGGGGTTGATGACGGTTGCGTCGTTGGTGGGACAATGGGCCGGATGGGTAGTGTGAGGGGCGGCAGCCGGACGGAAGCCATGTCGGAATGGGGCTGGTAGAGGGGCGGGAGTGAGGGCTCGGGCGGTTGATAGTGTGAGACGCGCGAGTGGTGCAGGTCCCAGCCCTGCGTTGACGATGATGATGACGCGGATAGGTCCCGCTCTGCAGGCACCGGGAAAAGATCGACATTGCAGAGGAGGCCTAGGGTATTGACCTCGCTTCCCAAGCATGAGCGTTCCTGCCATTGGGGAGAAGGGGAAAACGAAACGCGCGGGGGAAATGCAATACTTACGAGTAGTCCTCGATTTCTCTCTCGTACTCCGTTTCAGTGCCATGATTGTATACTTGGTATAGCTTGAGGAGCACGACGGGCGGTGGATCGAGCGGACGACGATCTACCCTGGCATATCTAAACACGGAGAAAGGAATGAGGACGCGAAGCAACGAAGAGAAGGGGGGGAAAAAAGAGGGAAAGACGATTACTTTCGACCCAGGTCCGCCTTTTGAATTTCGGTCAATTCAGCGCGAAGTGTTCGACCCGCGAATGAACCAGAGACGAAGTGAACAGGGAGATTGATCGAAGAGTTGGTTGTGTGACGAGGGGTATTGGACGAGCGTATCAAGGCATCCATGAGCACGAGGGAAGGAAGGGGGGAGAAGAGGTCGGACGAACTGCGCGTTCTTGGAGGGAAAAGTGTCTTACGCGAGTGGGACGACTCAGTTCAGTCGAACGACAGAGACTTTGAATGTTCTGGCAGGGCTGCTCGTTCCAAATCGAGACACATCCCCGTCGAGCGATAGTCAAGGCACACCCCCAGATTCTCTGCCCGCCTGTTCTCGAGCGGGACGAGCGCGATGAGGTCAAAAAAAAAAGGATCAACAACTACGACAGCGCCATCACGCTGGTTTCGCATTCATTTTATTATTTTCTCCGGACAGGCTTGAAACACGTCCGTCGATTCTGACCGGATCCCTGGGAGACGGCGCAATGGCGGTGACAAGTCGCCCCTTGGATGGCGTCTCGGAACCTCGAGGGCGCTCTATTCCGTTCTCCGCGCGTGCCTCGTGCCAGTCTATCCTTCCTCGTCCGAATCTTCGCCATGGGCCAGGAATCATTGTCTCGTCACCACGCTGTACCCTGGTGGTGGCGTCTGACCACCCTGAAAGCTAGTCCTGAATAGTAAATGCCAGAAGTCTATAAGTGTTCATCATGTTCGTATGCTATCCACGATACATTAAAAGGCGATCAGGATGTCCAATGTAGTAACGCGGCCGACAGGCAATGTCCAGCAAGAGAAAATGTCCAACCTTCATATCACTAGCCGGAAAACCGGGTGAGGCAATGGAAAAGTGATCGAAAAAAAAAGAATACAAGTAGTAGAGGATACCTTAGCTAATGAATGATTACAAGTTTTGACAAAGCGTGCAGTTTACTCTAATCTTTTCCCGGAACGCGGCGGCTGAACCAGCGGCCAAATCAGCTCTAGAACACGAGGTGCATGACCAATACTTACGAAGTGCAATGAGAGCGGTGAAGAAGACGACCGAGGCAACGTATACGAGGCCGTATTTGATGATCTATGGTCGTACGGTGTCAGTCAACCTAGCGATCCGAGTTACGAATGTCACTCACGATCCGTCGACGTTGCTTTCTCTGCTTCAGAGTGTACAGAGGGGCGCGAATCTGTTTCGATGGACGCAACCAGACTAGCGCAATCGTTAGTAATGCTCGTCGCCACGCAGAAACATGCCTTACATAACAACATTGCGTGCAAACGATCAACATAGGGAATCAAGATCGGTGGCGTCATCATAAAGAGCAGGAAGTGCCCGAGCAAGAGGTCGGAGCTCCATAGAGAGAGTTCGATAATCTTCACCACGAATTCACGAGCAGGTTGCGACATCACGTGCGAACCAAGGCCGCGGCCGTACCACCGACCTGTCCACCATGCGCGGTTCGTCTCGTCGTGCTTGAACTCCCGAGTCAAGAACACAGCGATAAGGATCTTGTGAATGGCACGCTGAATAGCAATGACCGTAATGAGTCCAAGAACCGCGTGTGACGCGTCCCACGTCTCCAGGAACCACTACGATAACGCTCAGCTTTTCAAAGAAAAGCAGAAGAAGAAAGGTCACACGTACGAGGAACTCGAAAAACCCGAGCATCCCTATGACACCGAAAATGTGCGCAATGGTGGCCATGAGAGATCCGAACCGCGGGAAAGTAGAATCCATCATAGGTCCAAGGAACAGTGATACGAGGAACAGGACAAGCAGCACTGCAGCGTTCCAGACAATGGGTCCCAGGGAGATAACTGCAATGCGAATCAATGGGCTCGGAGGAAGCTTTCCAGTAGTGTCCGGGAACGCCTTGACGAACATGTATGCAATGATAAATAGTACCGCCATCACCACAGGGAAGATAACCTCGGAGAAGATAACATTCCGCCATTTGGCACGAGGAACGTCGCCTGAAAGTTTCTCGGACGGAACCCCGAGTTTCTTCCTTTTGTACCCGGTAATCATCGTTCGGGACAACCGACAATATCCGATCCAGGAGTTGTTGTGCGAGCGCGAGTTTCCACGGGACATCCATCGCAAGAA
The DNA here is from genome assembly GCA_038089755.1 of Leccinellum rugosiceps. NCBI lineage: Eukaryota > Fungi > Basidiomycota > Agaricomycetes > Boletales > Boletaceae > Leccinellum > Leccinellum rugosiceps. The sequence continues at coordinate 75,653 of JBBPLL010000031.1, read as the reverse complement.
TTCCCTGAAGAGAGATGAACATGGGATGGATCAAAATGCACAGGCTGGACATACCGATAGTCGATGATGAAATCAGAAAACACGAATTGATGAGGGTTGAACAAGAATGGAGCGACGCAAAGTGCGAGAATGGAGACCCAGAAGTAGATGAGATACGGCGTCCACCATGCCATCGTGACGTATAAAAGCATGATCAACGTTCTCATCCCAAGGTATATGCTCGGGCCAGCGAAACGAGAGAACAGAATACTAAACGATAGGCGAGTGGTAGCGAAGCCACGCCCAGTAGCAATATACCTAGCACCACCAAACGTAAGATTGCTGATGATGGAATGCGTGTAGATTTGGGTCGAGAAGACTTCAAAAACGGGCGAGAGGGACACAAATTGCTTCCCAAGACGAATGATCGCGCGTCCAGTTCCACGTTCGACCAATTCTGATACAAGTCATAAGGGACATATTATCGTGATATCTAGTCAGGGGAACAATTACCTTGAACGAAGAGTGGCAAAAAGGCAATCATGAACACCAAGAAGATACTGATGATACAACGCTCGATCCACTGGTAGACAGGGACAAGATAATAGCAGCCTGGGACTTGGGTCGAGTCCGGGCATAACTTGACCGACGAATTGAGAGTACCCAAGAATACCACTGCAACCCAATTAGCGAAAATCAAAAGAATCGAGCCAATAAAGCTTACTTGTCACAACGAAGAATTGGACCGCGAGGATGACCAGCATATTGTTGATGTGGAAACCCGGGTGGCCATAGTAGAAAGTTAAGAACCGGTCGATCGGGAGCTGTGTCCCCAAATAATAGTACTCTCGACTGAGCATCTGCTCTCCCATTCCAGTCCCGATCTTCGTCTGGAAATTCAAGATGGTACCAAAGCCGAGATCACGACCCTTGCCGCACTGGTAGTATTCTGTGTGCTTGATGCGACCTCCGCGGCCTATGGCGTTCATACCAGCAAAGATATCCTCGTTTAGGTGCAATCCCTTTTGAGCCTTTGAAACGCCGCCACGGGTGTTCATGTACAACCCATTCAAGAAATCGGGGTGACCATAGTGAAGTTTTCCACCAATCCAGGCCCAGGAACGCGCAGAGAGCGTTCCGAACGTCTGTTCCTTGCCCGCAGCAATATCACCAAGAATACCTATGTTCTCCGAGAAGATGTACTCGCGGGCACCGACAATGGCAACTGGGGGTTTCTTGAACTCCTTGTGCCCGTACTGAGCGTATGGGCTTTGACTCGAGACAGAGTACTCTTCGAACTCGCCGAGGACGTTACGGATCTTGAGACATTCCTCAAGGTAGTTGTCCTGGTTGGCATCGATGAGCTGGAGGTATTCGCCACGGTAGAAGATGATCGCGTGGTTCTGGTTGTCCGATTTTCCGTCGCCAAGAATGGGATTACCAGGCAGTTCGATGCGGAACTTGGGCCGACGACGTCCAGTCTCGGTGTTGAACTCCGAATGTCCATCAATGAGCGCCGAGAAGAGGCGAGGGTCACCGCCCTCCTTGCGCGACGGTTCTTCTTCCAGGTAAGCAATCTGAAGATCCGGGTACGCGCGCAAAAGGAACTCGGCGTTCTCATGTTCCTCCTTGTTGAACTTGGAGTAGCGCTGCATCGAGACGACAAATTTGAACTTGCGGCGAGCCATCCGTTCAAGCTCACGCTCCAGTTTGTCAGTGTTTCCGCCAAAGAGTTGGACGACCTCGGGATTCTCAACACGATAGAGAAGTTTGATGGCCTTAGCGTAGTTCATCATTCCAGAGACCGTGCGATAAAGTGTCTGCGCGCGCAGCGATGCCCAGATTCGCGTGCGGAGCGTAAACTCGGGAGCAGCACTCTTGAACCCAATGCAGTAGAAGGGCAGGTCATCCATCTTGGACTGGCCTTTCTCGTCAGTACCAAAGGCAGTTGTGTTGTTAAACATTGCGGACTCCTCAGCGAGAATTTTGGTGTCCTTGACAAAGTTGTCCCATTCGACGGGATGCAGCTGTTTCAGATACTCGAGAAGAGTGACACGCGCGTTCTGATCCTCTTCACGGATGATCTCCCTGAGAGACAAGAGAATCTGAAGGACTCGTTAGGAAATGTAACGACACGATTCTCGCTCGACGCACCTTTTCATTGTAGTGGGGTGTGAGAACGGTGAATGTGGGCATGGCATCGACTGGCAGAGGTTCGGGGAGATCGATCGTCAAAGACTGAGCAAAGAAAGAAATCCGACGCTCGGCTTCACTGCCAGGCGGGAAGAACTCGCCCCTGAATCCCTTGTCGCTCTGCGAAATGAAGAAAGGCGGCGCCCGCAAGCTCCGTTTCCCATCCTGACCTGTGTCGACCTGATGATACAATAGCTTTTGCACGTGTTCGATGGACAGTAAGTGCTCCCGATACATGGAAATGATGACGGCGTTCCATATCTGCGAGACGAGCACCTGAAAGAGGATTAGTACACAAACGAGCCAAGCAATGGGTGCTCCGTACCTTTGGCTTGTACTTGATCTCCATCTCCCGTGTAGCAAGCAACTTGGCGTATATCCGCTTGGGTAGCCGCGTATAGATGTCCTTCCATGGCGTCCAAATAGAAAGTCCAATCATGAATGACCGTGTGATACTGAACACGGTGTTCCAGATGATGTACCAGAGGAAAGTATCCAAGAAGAAGAGCACCAAATCCATGATATACATGATGGTCAGAGTGAACGCGGCTTGGTTCGAGCACAAGTAAGGACCAAAGTACTTGTCGCTACAGCCTTGGATCTTCATGTTGACCATCACCGCAATAGGGTCACGGAATGAAAGGGTGAGGAAAAAGTACGATTCTGTAGCCTTGCAGCCAAACACGAGAGCCCACAGAGCAATAGACGCGAGTCTCGCTCGTGGGGGTAAACCTGGGTATGATGCTGTAAACGTCTGGCTGGCGAGATACTTTCTCGATTTGCCGGAAACCCTATCACCAAACATGCGGCCAGAAGGCATGATTGCAAACAGGAGGGTGGCGACGACCGAGATGAAGAATTGCACAATGCCAAGGATGAGGGCGAGCGATCCTGTATTACCACCGGAGCTAAATTCGGCGGTGGCAATGTAGATCGTAGGGCCAGCAGTCAATGCTAGAGTGATCGTCAAGAATAGTAACCGACGGGTGAGATGGGAAGTGTTGTTCCAGGTAGTGGGGATATAGGAGAATTCCGCGAGAGTAGCAGCGATCATGATGAGGGTGGCCACGGCGCCACCCAGAGCGGTGACAGACCATGACAAGGCGGAAGAATTGACGACGGTATTGTTGGCTCTGCTGATCTGGTAGATTTTCGGGGAGTTGTATGCCGTGTAGAACCAATAGAGAGAGATATGGATGACCCAGATACGGTTGAAGTTGACCAGCAGGTGACCAAACGAACGCTTCTCGTAGTATGTCTTGAAGAATGCCCTGTTCCACTCGATGCGATCGAACTTCATGTACCGGTGGGACGGTGGTAAGTCGATTAACCTGGTCTGGGAACGCCTCGTGTGAGAGCGATGAATGGAATGAGTGTTTATCACAGCAGCATACCTTGTCTGCGAGCATGAGGCGGGCGATGCCCTCTGGGTACCAGAAAAGCTGGTTGACATCATCATAACCAATAATGTCGGCATGGTCCCTTTCCTTGCGTACGAATCTGCCGTCGACTACCTCGTAGCCTTGATCACGGATGAAACGATAGAGGGGTTTGACGACGGAGCGAAGGTAGAGTCCTTCGGCGACTGGCTCGACGCGACTCTGGCACTCGGGAGAGCGGTAGTAGTCGTCTGCGCACTTGAAGATGAAGCAGAGACACTCTGGGACGAAACGGACCTGGGCAGCTTCGCCCCAAAGGAGGAGATAGAGTGCAATCTGACGAAGACGGTCATATTGGCTCATGTTGTTCATGGCCTGACGCCATCGATCCATTGCGGTCTTGAGGGACTTTTCGCTGGTATTGCGAAGTGACTTGCCCGTGGTAGACCGGAGACGCTGTAGGCCGGGGTTCTGCATGTGGCCAACGGCATCGTCTAGGTCTAGCTGGGCTGCGAAATACCATTTTCGGTAGTTTGCGTGTTCACCACCGATGTAATCGGCGTGAAGAGTCAGCAACGCCTGGTTCGGGGACATCCTCGATGCACGACTATCCAAGAGCTGCATCAGGAAATCAAACTAGCCATAAATGTTTTCGTTAGCGAAAAATGAAGCAAAATAAATAAATAAATAAAACGGCGGACCATGTTGCGCATCGAGTCGCGTTGAAAACCAAACTTTTGGGCGAGGTCAAGGAAAATGTCCTCAATTTCTTCCTTGGAGAGCGGTATTTGCCGCTCTGTCGTCCAAGCTGCGTACTGGTCTTTTACACCAGATGACAGGTACTCGGCGTAGGCAGTGGCGCCCGACTCAGAAGGGCCCATCCGCGATTGACCCAGCGACTCTGCAGAGGGCGCATACCCACGCCCATAGACGTCGACGTCCGAGTCGGTATCTTGTTGTGCTGAGAAGCCATGTCAACGACGAGGGGCGAAGAGACAATGCGTGCTCACCGTAGGGGTCGTATGTGCCGTTGTGATCATAGTACCTGTCTGCGTCGTTCAGACCATGGTTGCTGCTGTCTGACGCATAGGTATCTCTGCGCCCATACGGGTCCACGTTGTCTGAATCGTTGTCGCTGTACACATATCTGCGAGGGACGGCAGCCGAGGGGCCAAATGGGTCAGAGTGGTCGGCTGAAGGAGAGGTGGAGTGGGGATACGACGACATTGTCGACGAGCCCGAGGATGTCGCTGTCGCTGCCGGGCTGGAGCGAGGACGGGGGTCGAGGACGAGGGACAGAGAAGGGGTGGGGTGAGTACGCACAGAAGCAGGCGTGGAGTTGTTCCCACCACGACCAATCGGATCCGAACTAGTTCGAGTTTGGTCCACGTGCACACCCGGCCAAGACTTGTCTCATTAATAGTTCTAGTCCTCTCCACACCAGACACTGCCAAATGTATCGACTACCCCGTCGGCCACCGCCGTCTCACTGCTATGTACACGGCGATCCCTATCACCAAGCCAAAGATAGCAATCACTTTGGTGCCGAGCACACCAGTCTCATGCTCAACCTGGACGACTTACATTAGATCTTGCACGGGGAGCAAAGCACGACGACGACGTACGACGGATGCAAACGGCGACAGAATCGGAATCGTAAAATGCGATGGCTTGCTCTTGGCATCTCGGTCAGGCGCAAACACCGTCACCAACCAGGCCATGAACCCTAAAAGAACCACGAGGCACACCACCTACCAATAAGTATATCGTCAGTTTCCGCAGCAAAACGTCAGGCGCCGCAGTGCTAACCATCGCTCGTTCCATCCTCCCTTGCCTCTTGTCGTTGGCATGTAGTATTGCTGAAAGCTCTCGCTGGTAATATAAATGATCAGAGCCGCTCGTCCAAAACCCGCGCTGGCTGCTCACTTCGCGCTTCTCTCCTTCTGTTCGTCGTATATCTGCTAGCTCGTCCTGGTGTCGATCACGCACTGAAAGCAACGTTTCCGCCACAAAGGCTCGTGTAGCCCAGTACTGCTCGACCTTTGTGTGAGGCACTGCCGCCGCCGGCGCGGAAAACCATATGCCTGTCCTTTGTAGACCGCCAGATGCGTTGCTCACTGAGACGCCCCCCTGAGCATCCTTCGCGCCGCTGATTGCCAACTGCATCGTTCGCGACATGACTCTAGTACTGGACGCGTTTGCGCTTGCAGCGCTTGATTGACCTGGTTTCTTGAGTTTCATGTTCATTACAGGCAGTGGCGCTTGCAGTGATTGAGAGGGTATGGCAACCAAGGTGAACCAACCCAACACCAAACAAACCAACTTACACCTAGCCACGCATGAATGGAATACAACAAGAGACAGTACACACTAGATCTCCTCTAGTACACACATACAGAATACACCATTTGACGAACTAGCTCAGTTGGCCGTTTCACAGCGCAGCTTTCACAGCCAACTTTTGCTGTAATTTCGTCTGTATGGGCGCGCATCAGCATTGGGCATCTCACATGCCATATGTACGTCACACTCACGTTCACAGCATCCATGTACTTGTCAGTAACCACCCAATGTTCCCTCTTCATGTTCTTGCCATGAATCGCCAGCGCAAGGTCCTTAGTCATGATGCCATCAACATCAATGACCTCAACACACGCTGCCTCGAGCGCTTCGCAGAAATGTTTCAATGGTTCGTTGCCATCCAACTTGGCACGGTGAAGGAGACCGCGTGTCCATGCGAATATCGAAGCAACGGGGTTCGTCGACGTTTCGTTACCCTTTTGATACTCGCGGTAATGGCGGGTAACGGTGCCGTGGGCAGCCTCGCTCTCGATGATCTGCCCATCAGGCGTGATGAGCTCACTGGTCATCATTCCCAGAGACCCGAAGCCCTGGGCGAGGATATCTGACTGAACGTCACCGTCATAGTTCTTACACGCCCAGACAAATCCTCCAGAGGATTTGATGGCCTGAGCAACCATGTCGTCGATGAGACGGTGTTCATAGTAAATGCCGAGCTTCTCGAACTGGGGCTTGTATTGGCTGTCGTATATTTCCTGGAAAATGTCCTTGAAACGACCGTCGTACCGCTTCATGATGGTATTCTTGGTGGACATGAACTGTGCGAAAGACTTTACACCAACGTGCGCCACGGAGATGAAGATGACGTACGAGAGGCATTTTCTTGGCCAAGGCCATCTTGAACGAGGAGTGTGCGAAACCCGTGATCGACTAAATGATACCCGGAGTGAGCTGTTGTGCCATCAGATCGCTTAAACGAGCGTACCTCGTCGGTGTTGTACATGCTCATAGCGACACCCTTGCCCTTGAAATCGTAGACATCCAGTGTGGTTGGTGCGTTGCCGTCAGCTGGAGTATAGACAAGCTGCAACTTTCCTGCACCGGGAGCAACGAAATCGGTCGAACGGTACTATACAGCGTCAGCGTGGGTTACGCATGTGTACATATCAGGAACGGAACTAACCTGATCTCCGAAAGCATGACGACCAATAACAATCGGGTTCACCCACCCCGGAATGGGCTTGGGAATTTGCTCGAGAATGATGGGCTCGCGGAAGACCGTGCCCCCGAGGATATTGCGGATCTATAGGGTTCCGTTTAGCGTCTCCAGCTTCCATGTTGGCGAGGGGGAAACAGACCGTGCCATTTGGACTCTTCCACATCTCCTTGAGTTTAAATTCCTCGACACGTGCCTCGTCGGGTGTGATGGTTGCACACTTGATGCCGACTTTGTACTGTTGAATTGCCTTTGCAGCCTCCACAGTTACGGTATCGTTCGTCTACCCTCATGTCAAATATCTATCACGGGTATTGGGCGGGATGCCGACTTACCAGATCGCGGTGCTCTAATCCGAGGTCAAAGTACTTGATATCTAGTCGAAGATATGGAAGGATGAGCTACATGAACAAATCATGAGTCGACGAATCGTGCGAGCACGAGCGAAGAGCGAACCTCTTCCCTTATCTTCTTCCATATAATCCTGGTCATTTCATCACCGTCGAGTTCCACCACCGGCTGTGAAACGACGATCTTTTGCGCATTCTCTAGGCGTGCAAAGTGTCAGCACAGTCAGGCTACGATGCTCACTAGGTACGTCGGACACGGTGCAAGCGAGTGGGATCCGTTGCTCGGGCTGCGCCAACTACCTGGTGGAGCAGAGAACATGATACTCACGTAATCTCAACGACGTAGCAAAGCCCCGCGAGAGTGGTCTTGCCTGAGCCGACAACGAGCGTCTTGCCAAAAGGACTGTCCGAGCTTGCATCGTATGATGGTGCCAACAGAGAGTATACAATGTCTAGCCCAAAAATTCCGTCCTAGCTTTTGTAAGTATACCACCAGGGACACTCGCCCGCCGCGTAACCGGGAAGAACAGGAATAAAAAAACAAGGGAACAACACGGTACGAGCGTGAGATGCGCCACTGGACAACTTGTAGTAACTTGCTATTCTCAACCGACGCGCATCGTTTCAATCACGTCATGACTCTCAGGCCGCATCATGCATCAGCCCCATAAGTAATACTCCATACGGCTGATGGTCAGAGACATGCGGTATTATTACGTCTCAGGCATCAGTTCCTCAGCGCGTTTGCCTCGTTCACCGCTTGCTCTTGCACGAGCTCGACGATCCTCGTAACCAGATTTCCCATCACCTCTGTCTTTTGCTTGCTCGCAACAATCACTTCGTCATGAGAAACGACTTCGACGGGAGGCACATGCAAGGGTTGGCCAGCAAGCTACAGTGCAGGAATAATATTCTCAGCAAGCACGGAATGCCGGTCAGGTTTCGCCTACCTCCGCCTCGACCTCTTCCCGGATGTTCCGATACTTGTCAGGTATGACGACCATGTTCGTGACGAGGCTAAGCACCATGGTTTCGAGTCCCTCCTCACGTGCGGCGGTGACTTCAGGGATGGTACTCATTCCGACGACGTGAGCGCCAGCGTTCCTCAGGAATCGACCTTCAGCGGGAGTCTCGTATGCCGGTCCAGAAACCCAGGCGTAGATACCTTCCGCCAGCGCATCGCCATGGATTTGCAGCTGGTGCGCAGCGAGGAATGCGAGTTGCCGAAGCCTGATCGAGTATGCGTCGCCAAGGGGGTAGAACCGAGGGTATTCTGGGGAAACAAGCGGTCCAAATGATGGGTTCATTCCAGTCAAGTTCGGTAGAGCTAAATGATCCTGAATAACGACGACTGGAGTTGGGGTCAGTGGATGTCCAGCACCCTCCCAACTACACGCACTTGTTCCGACGCGGATTTCAGGTACAAGAGATCCAGTTGCATTGGTAACTAGCAATAATTTCAGTCACTGACGATCCTCAGCGAACCGTCGAACTGGCTCACTTATGGCGTGTTTCACGCCCAACCGTTTCATGGTTCGGATTCCATAAGTAACCACTGCGGGTTTGTGCCCTTCGTATGGATGAAACTTTCTAGATCGATTGAGTGGTGGAAACGAGAGAAGATTCGAGACAGGGGACACACACGACCAAGCATAGCGACGACTGGGTACTTGTGTTGTCCCATCAGACCGAAGGCCAAGGCGCTCCGCTGTCCAACAACTTTGGTCCAAGGATGGATCTCTTGTCAGGGATGCCGCGTGGTCAAATCCCGACACTCACCGGTGCTTTCGCCGAAGCCTGGAAGCTGGGAGTAAGGTATTTGCACGGCATCTGAAAGCTTGCTGACGAGGGTGCTTAGACCAGACCCACAGACTATCCCGAGAAGTGGGCTGGGGAGACCGCGCTCTGCCAGAACGCCCCGAATTTTCTTGATGGTCTCATCGAAAGGGAGTAGCTCTGCAGGATGATCGGACATGATAAGCGGTCTGCGATTCAATACTGGATATAACTTGAGTCTACGATAGAGATAAGAAAGCAGGTATTCGTTTGAAAGTTGTTTCTTACCTTCCTTCAACTTTTGTGTCTGTGTAAGCCTTATCAAAGATGATTTACACGCTGGTAAGTAAGTACTGGGTCACCGGAGAAGATAAGTTGCAACTCGAGGCTTTGAAGGTCCGACGCGGTGATCAGTCGATCTCGATCAGCGACCGTTGTTATTGAGTAGTATGGCGAGTCCGAATCTCTCTTTGCCTCCAGCCCCTCACTACCAAGCTGCACCATCCACCAAAGCTGACCGTGTGTGCTCTCGTTAATCAAGCATACGGTCGAAGCTGATCTGGCATCCAGTGGACTATGCAGATCTTCCGATCATCAACCTGGCCAAGATCGATAACGCGGAAGACCGTGACTTGATGGTATCTCAGGTTCAACACGCCCTGTTAACCCACGGGTTTTTCTACGTCATCGGTCACGGATACAAGCAGTCGGAGGCAAGATCCGCCTTAAGATTTGTTATCTCGAGCTTAACATCAAATAGACGGACAGAATATTTGACATAGCAGACATACCCTTTACGGGCGTAAGTGATGAAGAGAAGCAAGCGTACGTTGCTACCATAAAACAGACTGGATCATACCAAGGATACAAACTTCGACGCTACTTCGTAAGTCATCATCTTTTGTCAGCTCTTTGGGGCCATGCCCACGTCGATGCAGCACATCGACAATGGTGTCCACGATCAGATTGAGCATTACAATAGTGAGCCTGGTCCTTTCTCACAAGCTTTTCTAAACATTTCCATCAAGTCAATCGCGACGTCTCGAGACGAGGTCATCCAGAGATACTTCGTCCCTTCCTTCCTGAAATCAAGGAGTTCGGCAAGTTCAATCACTTTAACATCCTGCATCCTATCTTGCGGTGAGCCGAGTGTATTATAAAAAAGCACACATTGATTTACTTGGTAATTGATTGGGTTCAGATTGATTGCACTGAGTCTCGAACTGCCCGAAGATACTTTGGTCAACATCCACAACTATGACGCCGTTGGTGAAACCTATGGTACGACAGATCCTACAGTGCTCCACGATATTCGAACTTGCTAAATCACTTACCAGTGAGGTTTATGAAATAGTCGGTGCTTCCTGTTCAGCGTTGTGCTTGTGAGCTGACTCGGAGAGCTTGTTTCCTAGTTATCCACGCTCCGCTGAGGAAGAGGCCAAGACTAACAACGTCTGGCTCAAGGGTCATACTGGTGCGTCCAGGAGTTGGATGACAGTCGCAAACAGGTGAATCGAACATCACTGATCGTTGAGATAGACTTTGGGTGCATATCTATACTGTGGAGTCAGCCGGTCGCTGCCCTTCAAATTCTTGCAAGGTATGGTCGATGGCGGTGGGTGAAACACATCGAGAACGCGTTGGTGAGTGTCCCAATCGACTTCTCCTGGGCAGCCTTTGGACGTGTTTTATATAGGTAGTGAATACCGGAGATGCATTAGAGTTTCTCACCGGAGGTTACTACAAGGGGACCATCCACCGTGTTGTGCAGCCTCCCCCTGATCAGCAGCAGTACACCCGCCTGGGGGTTTTCTATTTCGCCGCGACGGACGATGATATCAAGTTGGTACCCATGCGGGAGAGCCCTTTACTGCAGAGGGTTGGAATCAATTCGCGGTGTGAAGACAGCGTCGCACCAACCATGGAACAGTGGAGAAAAGCCAGGACCAGCGCGTATGGACAAAGTAAGCCGAAACGAGGTGAAGAAAAGGGAGTAGAAGAAGAAGTCATTAACGGGGTCATTGTAAAGCACTGGAATTGAATAACTTCCGGATGCCTTTGCGAAATTCAGGCGTGTGGATCAGGATCGATTGACGACCCGTGGGCAGGTGTATTGGGGGTAGGTGACCACGGACTCGGACAGGTTTCGGAAGGTGTGCTACAGTGGACCGTTGTCGTCGGAAACACATAAAGCCTTTCATGTACCCTAGGTACACGCCGAGGGATTCCGGGGGAGATGGAGGCAGTGAGTTCAGCACCCATGTGCGCGGCAGCCTCAGCCTGAGAGCGTTAGGGAGGAGCGTGGTAACATAACTGACGAGCTGCAGTTTCCATACGTTCACGTCGTTCCTCATTCGACTTGAAGCGCTCCCAGCACTCCAAACCACCTAAATTAGGCCTTCCGCAAGGCCTTCCGTCATCGGTTCATCATCCAGAGAGCTTGTGTGATCTCAGCGGGTGGAGGTAAGCAGGCTAGCAGGGCTCGTTCTCCCCTGCTTCCCGCTCGTACGTACGTTTCCTTACCGTGATCTGTTAGCTTAGTATCCCCTTCACCTTCTCCACAAACCCCCTCCAGTCTAGGGAGGGACCCATGCATTGGTTGTAAATGGTACACGGCTCTGTGAGCAGTTCCTGCCAACATTCGCCGAGCTGTGTCTGACTCGTATGGTCAACCTCATGTAGCGATTCCAACAAATCAAGTGACATCTGAGTTGCCAGTGGATGAGAATATGACGTGACTCTAAGATAGGTAATCCAATGTGTTCCGAACTTCCATCACTCGACAAAGTAACATCTGAATTTAGATCAGTAGAAGTCCACTAGAAGATAAGCCACTTGGTGATCAGGTTACTTATCGTCAGCCCTTTTTATTTCATCTGCGAGCTGGAAAGTGGGTTCTGCCCATCCTTCCAACAAAAAACGGCCCATACCCCTCTACCACTAGGTTCTCGCTAACTTCCCCCTTTACCTCGACTCCAGCTGCGCTAGTATGCCGAACCTCTCTTTGCCTCCAGCCCCTCACTACCAAGCTGCATTGCCCACCAAAGCTGACCGTGTGTGCTCTCGTTAATCAAGCATACGGTCGAAGCTGATCTGGCATCCAGTGGACTATGCAGATCTTCCGATCATCAACCTGGCCAAGATCGATAACGCGGAAGACCGTGACTTGATGGTATCTCAGGTTCAACACGCCCTGTTAACCCACGGGTTCTTCTACGTTATCGGTCACGGATACAAGCAGTCGGAGGCAAGATCCAAGTCGCCTTCTTGTTACTTCGGCCTCTAATATCAAATAGATGGATAGAATGTTTGACATTGCAGACATACCCTTTGTGGGCGTAAGTGATGAAGAGAAGCAAGTATACGCTGCTACCGTAAAACAGACTGGAACGTTCCAAGGATACAAACTTCGACGCTACTTAGTAAGTCATCGTATTTGATCAGCTCTTGGGGTCATACCCACGTCGATGCAGCACATCGACAATGGTGTCCAGGATCAGATTGAACATTACAACAGTGAGCCTCATCCTTTTTCACAATCATTTCTAAATATTTTTGTTCAAGTCAACCGAGACGTCTCGAAACGAGGTCACCCAGAGGCACTTCGACCCTTCCTCCCTGAAATCAAGGAGTTCGGCAAGTTTAATCACTTTAACATTCTGCATCCAATCTTGCGGTGAGCCGAGCGTATGGAAAAGTGCAGTATTTTAATAATTGATTGGAATTCAGGTTAATTGCGCTGAGTCTCGAAGTACCCGAAGATACTTTGACCAACATTCACGATTCTGGTGAAAACTACGGTACGCCGGATTCTAGACTGCCCCACGATATCCTATTTTGCTCAATCACTTGCCAGTGAGGTTTATAAAATAGTCGGTGTTTTCTATTTGGCGTTGTGTTTGTGAGCTGACTTGGAGAGTCATTGTGCTTCCTAGTTATCCACGCTCCGCTGAGGAAGAGGCCAAGACTAACAACGTCTGGCTCAAGGGCCATACTGGTGCGTCCAGGAGTCGAATGACAGTCGCAACCAGGGGAATCGAATGTCATTGACCGTTGAGATAGACTTTGGGAGCATAACTATGCTGTGGAGCCAGCCTGTCGCCGCCCTTCAAATTCTTGCAAAGGACGGTCGATGGCGGTGGGTGAAACACATCGAGAACGCATTGGTGAGTGTCCCGATCGACTTCCCCTGGGCAGCCTTTGAATGTATTATATATAGGTAGTGAATACCGGAGATGCGTTAGACTTCCTCACCGGAGGTTACTACAAGGGGACCATCCACCGTGTGGTACAGCCTCCCCCTGATCAGCAGCAGCACACCCGCCTGGGGGTTATCTATTTCGTCATGGCGGACGATGATATCAAGTTGGTACCCATGCGGGAGAGCCCTTTGCTGCAGAGGGTTGGAATCAATCCGAGGTGCGAAGATAGTGTCGCGCCAACCATGGAACAATGGAGGAAAGCGAGGACTAGAGCATTTGGACAAAGTGAGCTGAAAGGAAGTCAAGAAAAGGGAGTAGAAGAAGAAGTCATCAACGGAGTCATTGTAAAGCACTGGAATTGAATAACTTCGTGAGTGTTTTCGAAGATCAGGTTCTAGCATTATGAAGCTGCACTTGTTTGTTCATCCGAATCGTGTATATTGGAGTGTAACGTTCCGGGATGCTGCTGAGAGCCGGGAGCATAAGGACGTCCGGATATGTGATTATTATCTTCCCATCGACTCGCGTGTTGGTGCACAATTGGACCACGACCTTGTCGAAGGTCAAAGGGGTGGGATGAGGCATCCTGAATCAAGATAGCAAGAAGTTAGGCCTTCCGTCGTCATCCAGAGAGCTTGTGTGACCTCGGGTGGAGGTAAGCAGGCCAGGGCTCGCTCTCCCCTGCGTTCCTGCCCGCACGTACGTTTCCTTAGCGTGATCTGTCAGGATCCCCTTCACCTTCTCCACAAACTCCCTCCAGTCGCTGAGGGAATACCCATACAATTATTGTAAACAGTACACAGCTCTGTGAGCGATTCCTGCCAGCCTTCGCCGAGTTGTGTCTGACTTGTATGGTCAACCTTATGTAGCAATTAAGCGACACCCGAGTTGCCAGCGGATGAGAATGTGACGTGATGAGATAGGTAATTTGTGTTCTGAACTTCCATCACTCGACAAAGTAACATCTGAATTTAGATCAGTACTTAAGAGTCCACTAGAAGATAAGGCACTGCTACTGGCAGATGGTGATCAAGTTACTTACCGTCAGCCCTTTTTATTTCATCTGCGAGCTGGATAGTGGGTGCTTCTCGTCCTTCCAACAAAAAACGACCCATACCCCTCTACCACTAGGTTCTCGCTAACTTCCCCATTTACTACTTCGACTCCAGCTGCGCTAGTATGCCGAGCCTCTCTTTGCCTCCAGCCCCTCACTATCAAGCTGCATTGCCCACCAAAGCTGACCGTGTGTGCTCTCGTTAATCAAGCGTACGGTCGAAGCTGATCTGGCATCCAGTGGACTATGCAGATCTTCCGATCATCGACCTGGCCAAGATCGACAACGCGGAAGACCGTGACTTGATGGCATCCCAGGTTCAACACGCGCTGCTAACCCACGGGTTCTTCTACGTTATCGGTCACGGATACAAGCAGTCGGAGGCAAGATCCGAGTCGCCTTCTTGTTACTTCGGCCTCTGATATTAAATATATAGACGAACAGAATATTTGACATTGCAGACATACCCTTTGCGGGCGTAAGCGATGAAGAGAAGCAAGCATACGCTGCTAATATAAAGCAGACTGGAACGTTCCAAGGATACAAACTTCGACACTACTTTGTAAGTCATGACCTTTGGTCAGCCCTTGGGGTCATACTTACGTTGTGACGTTGATGCAGCACATCGACAATGGTGTCCACGATCAGTTTGAGCATTACAGCAGTGAGCATGATCCTTTCTCAGGCTCACAGACATTTCTAAGCATTTCTGTTCAAGTCTACCGCGATGTCTCGCCGAAACGAGGTCATCCAGAGGCACTCCGACCCTTCCTCCCTGAAATCAAGGAGTTCGCCAAGTTTAACCACTTCAACATCCTGTATCCAATCTTGCGGTGAGCCGAGTCCATTGTCGAAAAGTACACACTGCTTAATGGAGTGGACTTCAGATTAATCGCGTCGAGTCTCGAATTGCCCGAAGATGCTCTGGTCAACATTCACAATTATGGTGAAAATTGTGGTACGCCGGACCCTAGAGTGTTCCACGATATCCTAGTTTGCTCAATTACTTACCAGTGAAGTTTATAAAATAGTCGGTGCTTCCTGTTCGGCCTTATGCTTGTGAGCTAAATTGGAGAGTCATTGTGCTTCCTAGTTATCCACGCTCCGCTGAGGAAGAGGCCAAGACTAACAACGTCTGGCTCAAGGGTCATACTGGTGCGTCCAGGAGTCGGATGACAGTCGCAAACAGGGGAATCGAACATCATTGATCGTTGAGATAGACTTTGGGAGCATAACGATACTGTGGAGCCAGCCTGTTGCCGCCCTTCAAATCCTTGCAGAGGATGGCCGATGGCGGTGGATAAAACACATCGAGAACGCATTGGTGAGTATCCCAATCAACATCCCATAGGCAACCTTTGGATGTGTTATATATAGGTAGTGAATGCCGGAGATGCATTAGACTTCCTCACCGGAGGTTACTACAGGGGGACCATCCACCGTGTGGTACAGCCTCCCCCTGATCAGCAGCAATACACCCGCCTGGGGGTTTTCTATTTCATCTCAGCGAACGATGATATCAAGTTGATACCCATGCGGGAGAGCCCTTTGCTGCAGAGGGTTGGAATCAATCCGAGGTGCGAAGATAGTGTCGCACCAACCATGGAACAATGGAGGAAAGCGAGGATCAGGGCATATGGACAAAGTGAGCTGAAAGGAAGTCAAGAGAAGGGAGTAGAAGAAGAAGTCATTAACGGGGTGGTTGTAAAGCACTGGAATTGAATAGCTTCAACCGGATGCGAGTGTTTGCGAAGACCAGGTCCTAGCATTATGAAGTTGCAATTGTTCCTTTGTCCGAGTCGTGAATATACTTCAGAATGGGGACCAGGATGCCACTGAGCGTCGGGAGCATAAGGTGGTGACTGGGTGTCCGGATATGCGATCCAACTCAATTGGACCACGACCTTCAAGTTCCTTCCATTGTCAAAGGGATGAGACGAATTGCATTGTGTATATCCGTTTGGAATTCATCTAAGGCGGTTCCATTATAAGTCATTGGAGGCCTGAGCGCTGCGCAGTCTGATATAAATAAACATGTGTGGTAGAGGCGTTGTCAACGGTTAGTGAACACACGTAGGATATACATACTGCTATACACCAAATATACGTCGAGCGGAAAATGTAATATTCGTCTAAAAGAATGTCCGATGAGCCCTGAGAGAACGACATAGATTCTGCAATATGAAGATCAGCCCTTCTTGCCTATATGGACCTTTCCTTGTAGTGGCAACCCCTTCATCACGAATCCGACGTCTTCACCATCCCCATCATGGATAGGTAGACCAATGAGGTTGATACCGACGTCCACCATGCCCCGAAGACCCGCAGTAGCGCCTTTAGAGCCAAACAGTATCTGAATAAATTTTACAGATGAGCATATGAGAAAGCTAAAGAAAATTAGTATCGTACCTTGCTCACGAAATTGCTAAACTCTGCTTCCCTTCCAGGTATAACCTGAATAGGTACATCAACAATCGAAGCTGTCACAGAGAAAATAGATCCCTCGTCGTCCGTGCCATTATAAACGCTCTGTGCATCTAGCCATTCGTCGGGTAATATATGACCAAACGCACGAGGAGGAATAGGCTCTGAGGGACGACTCGGAATATTTCCAAAAGGGGGAAACAAGTCGTCTACATCGCCATCAAATACGAGGATATCAGGCATGATCCGGTGGACCTCCATCTGGAAGTTCATGCCCTTCGGAAGCACGATCAAAGCGAACACTTCTCCGCTAGCTAAAAATTCCGTTCCATACGGTTTGACTTTCATGTCGCGAATCGTCACGTCGCGTAAGACCTTGGGCTTCGTGGCTGGCGCAGGAAAGTCGGTGTTGATGGCGAGGGAAGGAAGTAATGGCGAACTGATGGATATTGGATTGGGTTGGAGTGACAGATAGCGAGAGGCAAATGATGACAGTGCATCTATAGCAGTAGAGGGCAGCGGGAGGACCCTGCCCGAGACAACAAGCGTGACATTAGGATGCGTGAGCGAAAAAGAATGTGTTTCCGCGGAAGCGATTGGGATATAGGTATCTGTATTCGCAGTCGGGATTGACACAATAAAAGGCAACGTAGGGACGGTCATTTGGAAGCCAGGGGGTGCAGGGCTGATAACAGATGCACGAGCATTCAGCTGGATTTCCTTATCAGTAGATGATATATCGAATGAATCGATGGTAACAAGCTGAGAAAATGATGGCAAGGGGCCGTCCTCGCTTGGCTCTGGTAAGCCGGGTATAGGAGGAACTGGGAAACCTCGAGTTCAGAATTGATATAAAACGATGCACGAAGCACTCACTGGGCAACGACAGGTGTGTGTCAAAGTCATCGAAATGAGCAGTGAACAATCCCCTCCATCCTTGCCCACCGGGACCGCCGCCCGATATTGCGACGTTTGGAATAGACGCACGCAGTGAAGCAGCTCCGTGGCGCCACGAATCTTCTACGAATTGAAAAATGTCCGAAGAATTATCCGTTGGAAGTACGAAGACGGGTATGGATACCGGTGTCAGCCATGACGAGTCCTGGGGTGGATTCGTGGTGATGGGCAAGTGCAATGGCTGCGGAGATATGGTTGCAAGCAACGCTCTGTCTGAGGATAAATAGATCGTAGCAACGTTGGCTGTCACGGTGCCAAGGATGCGGATGCCCAGACGGCCGAAAGACTTCCACAAGCTTTGCAATGTTCCATCGGAGTTGTTGGTGTTCAGACCAATGATTGATCCGGCATTGACGCCCACCCTGGTGTCTAACTTTATCCAGAGACCTCCATCTGTCGCATTCATAACATCTACCTTGTCCGGACCTTGGAGGACCAGACCTTCCGCGAGTACGTCGTCTGATGAAAGATAGGCAAGCTGGTTCGCGTAGGAATAAGCTAGGAGTCCGAAGACTAGGAAGAGGAGGAGGGAGATAGAGAGCGTGAAGACGAAGACGAATATCAATTTCTTCCAGAGTTTGCGCCGCACTACGGGGGTGTTCTCAAGGCCGAGTTCGTCGTCCCTGCTGTCGTAACTAGATCCAGCTTCGAGGAGTGGCGTAGTTTCCGTAGCTTCGCGCGGCTCAGCCTTTCCCTTCCCCTTTGCACAAAACTGCCCTTCGTCTGGAACCGCTGCCATGGAGGAGGTCGTGGTAGAGGAGAGAAAGTGTTGTTTCCAAAAACCTCGAGCGTGAGTGCTGCAGTGCTGGCCGATCGAACGTGGTTGCCGCATGGACCGATTTAGCTAAACTAGACAATGTCGGACATAGCCTCTGCTTCAAGTTCACACCGCGGGCAGCGACAAGTGAAAAACCAGCTCTCTTCCAGTTCTCGCCTCCTCTGTTCCACCGGCGAGTCCGTATCAATGTAGCTGATGCATAGTTCCTCCCCAGCCTGCACACTCCGAGTGACCTCGAAATAGAGCATTCTTCCCTCTCGTCCCTTTCGAACGTTTGGTGTGCAATCTGCCAGGATCATTGAAATACCTTCCTCCATTGCGCGAAAAAGACGTACTGTGATTGAAATAGCTCGCGCTGACACATATCCCCCACCCTATCATCTCGTCTCTGCGATCACCATCCCAAATCCCGAAAGCATTCCCATTGTCGCGAGCAAGCACCTCGCGAATAGTGTCGGATGTGTATTTCCGGAGATAGTCTGGAAGTGCATTCGAAAGGAAGGCATATATTCTCAGGTAAGCAGTGAGCATGTATGGTCGCGTCTGGATATTGCGAAGCTCGTTGGCCTGAAGATTGAGCAATTGCTCCCAGGACCCGATTTGGGTTAGTGTCGTTTGCGATGCTGGTCCAGAGGAGGAAAGATCATTGCAGTGTCGGCGCACGATAGCAGCCGCGAGCAAACGTGCGATCTCGAGTTCTGTGTCCTCCAGGTGGAGAGTCGAGTAGTAAAGGGCATGGTCTGCCTTTGAAGCAACGAGCGCCCTTGCGCTTTCCCATGCCAAGTCGATAGCTCCTGGCGTGAATGGCCTATTTCCGGGGTCGAACGAGGGAAGCATGGATTTGACCTTCATTTTCTCGTCCGGTGATCTGAATTGCTTCCGAGTTGCAGTTTGACCCTTGGTTAGGAGAGCATCCACCTCCACCAACAGGCAAGATATCCTGTCACTTTCCCAGTAGTTTTTGCAAACATCACTGCAGAGCCATGCAGTGGCTGCACCCGCTCGACTTGACTTGATTTTCCACGTCCGAGAGGGTCCGACGGAGGACGGTGCATCATCGCTCGCAGAATATGCGAAACAGTGGGCACAAACTTCTTTTCGATAGTCCTTGTAAATAACATGAGCGAAAGGTGCTTCCTCTACATGTATCCGCGTGCCAGGAGCGATATCCTTGATTGCAAATAACGAACGACCTCCATGAGTGACCGTCTGGAGTTCGATGTATGATGATCCATTGAATATCTCGGAGGGTTCTGGATTACTGGCAGAGGAAGAAGACATGTTGGGCAGCATGCTAAGCCATTCTTCAAGGCCTCACTACGCCCGCAATCTGATCTTCAACTTGACGTAACTAGAATGCAATACAAGAAATCCAAAAACATGCGTCCAAACTGAAAATTCAACTAGTACATCGCCAAATCATCATTCGTCGACCATAACAATGTCTTGCGTATTTCTTGCATGACTTCCGAAAGAGACCTGTTCTGGATCCTCCGACACAACCTCCATCTCTTCTGTCAGTTCCGGTAATTCGAATTCGACCAACATGTCTCTCAGGTCGAACCGACCAATCTTCTCTGCCCACTTCACCAACTTTTCTTTTCCACCACCCTCAGCAAGGTCGCGTCGCCGAAGCAAGTAGCGCTTGAGCATCCAAGGAAGGCTGTACCGAACCAGAATGCCGAGAGCCAGCTCTTTCTCCTCCGCGATCCATTGATAAGGGGTGTCTTCAGTGCGGTCATGCAACGCTTGCAGAACCTCACGGAACTTGTCCGGCTTCTCGGGAATGTGGTTTTGTAACAGAACCAGTAAGTCAATGGCATCGTCATCTTCCTGGGTGTAATAGCGAAGATGCTCGAACCCGCCCTCGAAGACGTACGTCAACATGGGACAGTGATCAATAATGGAGTAGCGCCTGCAAACGTCGAACATGTACGCCTGTGTGTAGGACTTTTCGATGGCTTTTTCGATATCCTCTGTCATAATGTATGTGATTGAACGCAAGGCGAGGTCCCTGTGGATAGCATGCGCATCGAAGAAGTACCGAGAGCAGCGCTCGTCATCGGGGGGCGGTTGTGTGAGGAAAGTCTGCAAGACAATGCATGAGATGACATTTCGCATGATCCGATAGGCACCCTTACCCGCACGGTCGGATGACCAAGGCCTAGCCTTGCCGTGCGATCGTCGATCTTTATGAGATTGCCGCAAAGCATCAACATGTCTTCCGGCGTCACAACAGTCAAATCATCATTCAAACGGAGCGGAGGAGTATGTCCTAGTTCAATCTGGACCGCTTCGATAATCTGAGAAAGCGATAATGGGCGGAGTGCACCACCCAACCATCGTATTGCCATCGAGACGATAAGTTGGACATCTTCACCTCTTTCGTTCACCCTGTTGAGAAGGTTGCAGTGGATAGTCTCGAGGTCCTTTGGGGCGTCGCGAACCATGACGTTGACCTGTGCAACGGACCGACAGACTTCCAGAGAGTCAATAACGCACTGAGCATGCCAAAAACTATGAATGGTTAACAGATCTCGCACGACTCTTGCGAATCGGAAGCGATACTTACGATCCCTCAGCGTCCCTAGTCACAGAGTTCAGCACTTCAACCTTCTTATGTTCCGGAATTGCCTGGAGCCTGCAATGATCCATCATCCGCTTCATCAGCCACTCATGCATGTCGACTGTTGTGCGGTCTATGTAATCTTCCAGGTCGATGGTAGGTCGGCCGCGATATTTAGCGAGAATACCGGGCTCTGGTCTACTCGTGACCAAGACTCGAACATTTGCCTCTTGCATTACCCTCTCAAGAAAAGACATTACCACAGGAATGTCATCGCACTCGTTGAGACCGTCGATGAAGATGGCTTTCTTCTCGTGATCTCGCATGGCATGCAAGACAAGATCTTGGAAGGACTCTATATCAACGGGCGGTGGAAGACCGTCCAAGAACCGCTGAGTAAGAGCAGGAAAGGTCACTGCAAGATCCGGCTCCGGCACTTGCAGAAACTGAACAAAAATGGACTTGAGGAATGTGGAGGTCTTCAGGGAACGAGTGTCGCGGAAATCAAAAAAGTAGAATGCGGGGAAGAATTCTGGGCGAACGGGTAGCTGTTCATTGGTTTTTTGTTTACCTTTATTCTCTTTCTCAATCTTCTCCCATAATTCCTTGAATACCTGATCAACTATTGCGGCACTGCGAAGCGTCAGATTGATCGCAGGCAAGCTCGACGGACTAACAGAATGACGGATTTTCCGGAGGCAGCTGTGTCATAATGAAAGACTGAGCCGTGCCCAGACAAGGAACGCAACTAATATACCTTTACCACGAATCCAGAGAAACCCTTCTGTGGCCGAGTGCCATTCATCGTAGCCCTTGCAAATATCAGAATTGAAAATCCAATCACAAGTTCCTTTGTGCCTCTCCCGCGACATGAATTCTTGCCTATCAGTCGTATCGATATAACCTAACCATTCAACGATGCTCAGTGCCAGTTGAACTGCGGCCATATGATCATTAGAATAGCACTACGACGAGATAACGAGACCAACTTTTGGGATCTGTCTCTCTGTTCCTAGAACGCGACGACCATGTGAGATATTGAAAATTGACGCAGGAGAAACGTACGATCTGTAGAAGTTGTCGTACAATGTATCTGCGGCTGCTCGTTTGTACTCTTGAATAAGGCGAATCTCCTCGTTTAGCATCTCCAATGGAAGCGGGAACGGACCCCTCCTCCGAGTGGGAGTGGCAACTTTCTTGTGTTCCTCGATTGCCTTTGACATGATGCCGTAGGCATTCTCCATGTGGGAAGCGAACTGTCCAAGAGGCCCTTCCGCGACCCATAGGTCCTCAATCTTCTTGCGACGCTCTAGGTAACCCTCAGTCTTGTGCTCATCGCTCGTGTCCAGAAGGATCCTGGTGCTATTCGCGGCGCCACCCACTGTGATGTATTCGTCGAGTAGTCGTCTTCGAGGGCCCTCTGATTCGCTATCCGAGGCTAGGAACTGATAAAAGCAGATAATGGTTCTGGATAGCAATGACGAAAACCCATCGATCTTCGCGCGAACGTCGAACTCGGGCGGAGGAGATTCGCGTCGAGTGTCCAAGTCCATGGCAGAGCGAAGGTGGATTCGGAAGAGTGACTTGAGAAGTAAGGGGATGGGGAGTACGAGCGCTTGAAGGCATGCTCAGTATAGAATATGGGCGCCTGTATTGCTTGCACAATGCAGTTCCGAGTCGGAGTCTAAGTTGTGTAGTGAAGTACCGTGACCACTTCCTAGTAAATTACCGCACCTGTTTCCAGGTTCGTGTACGTCAACATGAACGGCTGAACAACCTCAGTCCTCGCGACAAGCCCTCCGACTGCCAGCGATGGCGTTGATGAGTTGCTCGGTATCGGGTCATTCAGATTGATCGAATCATGCTTCTTATCCAATCCCTTGTGCATGGCGAAAGCTCGAACGCATTCCAGCTGGTCCTACTAGCAGGGTAGCTGCATGGAAACGAGAAATTGGTGGGGAGGACCGCAGGAAGCCTCCTTTCCCAAACCTGGCTTCACCTGATCTCACATGCCAGAGGACACGCACTGTAGCATAGTACCCGTTCGTGGTTCGAGTCACCACCTCGCTAAAATCCTGTCTGGTAAGTGCTTGCGTATATGTACCTCCGCAGCCCGGAACGTCTTTTCCCACTGGCCATGCTCGACCGAAGAATATAGCCCCTCACTACCACTGCGCGCAGCCAGTGGAAGCCCTCTCATGTCAGACTCGACAGAAGATAGCGCACTTGACATGTTTACTGTGCAGTGTCCGTTTATTTGCTCCGTCATGTTGCACTCAACCTACTACTATCTACTCTACTACGGGGGTTCTAGCTTTCAGGCGAATTACACACTCATGTAGTCTGTGCGCAGACTTGATGGCGCAAGTATTCTGCAAAACGCCGCAGAAACCAAAAGTTCACCCCGCTTGACGATCACCTCATATGGAGAGCCTTTCAAGCCCGGACCAGTAAAATCTTCGCAACATTGATCAGTTGTCATTCTGTGACGCACCACGTTTCCGATCAAGCGATCGATGTGCCGGTGATTCGGCTGCGATCGCACGTCTGTCTCGCTTCTCAATTTCCCTGATTAACGGAGATACGCTGAAACTGGAGAGACCCTTGACAATGGTCCGCAGTAGGATCCAAAAGAGAATAAAATTGGTGTGGACCCAGAAATCGTAAGCTATCAAGAGAAACGACGCGGATTTGCAGGACCTTGAATCTCGCAATCTTGGTCGTGATCGTTGCCTTTGTCTCCTTTTTTTGCAACTATGTATTGGAACATTGTCCTTTCCCTGACCAACTTGAAGAAGGTTAGAAAAAAAAAGTGACGTTAGAATCAATTTCCAGTCAGCTGATGTCATAATCTAAGGTACATGATACCGCAACACAATTTGGTTGATACGACGACCGACGGGGCGGGATTTCTGGAAGACCCAGACCGGGTACCCAATAATCCCCGTACTAGGAGACTCTGAGACGTCCCGTTTGGAAGATGGGCAGGTGGAAACTTTCAAAGTCACTGTTTGGAGCATGTGTGATGGTAGATACATGTTTTCGACGTTATTAACTCGAAATAGTCTAGAGGGTATCGGAAGCGGGGCCAATGGTACAACCATACGTGATCTGTGGAAGATCGAAAAGGGTTAAAGGATACATTGTTGGATGTGTGTAAGTGTGGTGTAAAATGATGGTGAGAAATTCCTTGAGAAATATGACGAGGGATTTTGATGGATGAGTCCAATTTTGTAAACTGACGTAACCGTCGCGCCTGCGCGTCTCAGTGTGCACCAGCACCAAGATTCATTGCACCCAGTACGATTTCCCATGCGAGATCGAGACAATCCCAAAGTTCTGGATCATGCACACCAAGAGCGACCGCATTACGCCAGACAGCGGCGATATTCTGGGCGACGTTGGTAATTGCGCTCATTCCGGGTGCCGAGGTGTGGAGGTGTGCCGAAAGCGAATGCAGTGCGGGGCCGGAAGAAAGTGTCCCCCTCAGCGCTTGGGAGGACGTCAGGGTAGAAAGGAAGGCTGAGGGAAGTGCTGGGACGAGCGTGGAAAGCAACTGGACGATGGAGTGCGTATACAAAAATGTGTGCAATGGCGCGAACGCGGCTGGTGAGGGCACAGAAAGTGGTAGGACGGGGAGGGTGACGCTGACAGTGGCATTTGGGTGTCCGGAGATAGCTGAAGGGGGCAAACGGGGAAGGGATGCACACTGGGTCGCGAGGACGACTGCGTGGGTGGGGACAAGAACTACAGAAGCGTCCTGAGAAGATGATCTAGAGAGGGCCAGAACATGCGTCGGGAAGGAATGTGCATGGGAGGTTGCACGGAGCGGGATTGTGAGGGATCGCGTCTGGTGGAGTTGCGAACGCGGCATAGATGAGGGGAGATGAGATGGAGAAAGCGCCGATATGCCAGCCAGCATCCTGTCCGGGAGTAAGCAATGAGAACATAGATTAATAGAGGGTACCCACTGGTTGGCCTGGACGCGAAGGCCACGGCGAACATATTCAATCGCAACACCGACCAGTTCTGGGGCGACTGCTGCTATGTTCTGAGCAGGAATGTCGGCATAAGGAGGACGCTGAAGAGTGCGGGGAAGCTGAACGTTGGAAGGGTACGATTGCTGAGCAGAGTACATGGCAGATACAGAGGACGGGTCTTCAGAGTCCCAGATGGCTTTTGTCTGGATCGGATGAGCAGGACGAAGCTGGAACATTATGAGGGATGTATGTATGTGGATGTTTGACACGGGGAGGTTGTCTGGGACGTTACCGAGGGTTAGACAGCGAAAGTTCTTATACTTTTGAAAAGGGCCATTTGTAGCACAAAGATATGTTGAAAGCCTTTTTGCTCATTTGGTCAATCGTTTGTTCCTGACCGTTTAGGAAACTGCCCCGATAAACAAACTCTAATCCAAGTAACACACACACACACCGATGATCTTGGTAGCCATCACAACGTCCCTGGACCCTTGTTCTACCTTTAGTCCCCCTCTTGGAGACGCCCGACCGTGAACAAGAGCTTTTTTTTGCAGGCAGACAAGGTTGTACTACACCGGGTACAATGACACAAATATTTCCGGCCCACGAGGCCCGCTTACGCTCATCATACTGATACGCGTGTCCGAGCCTTGTCAGAAGTCCCTTCGAAACGGAATGCTTTGTTGATCTGCGCTACAGGATACGTAACCAAGCTCCGGGTGGTATAATTATCACAAAATGACTACTCATTGCCAATCTCGCTCAGCTGCGTTCACTTTGAAATTTGGCTAGGTAATAATAGCTCAAATAACACTCGGGTTGGCTCCCACCTCTTGATCTTCTGTCGAACACGATGCGTAGGACATCTCTCACCAATTTTAATATTGCAGCCGTTTGTTGCGCCCACAAGGACCAACTTTATCCACATCGGACCATACAGCAAAGGACGGCCACAAGAAAACGTGCAGTCGATACTACCGTGATGATGTATGGTCCGCAGGTCAGACGAGACACACCACATCGTAAGATGACACTCTTTTACACGTGTTCACTCACCCGTGCTGCGCTCCATTCCCCACAACTCCTCGTGTCCATAAAGTGTCCGCAGATATGAGGCTCACCCGTCCCTAAATGTCCGTTATCAACCCCGAGGTTTTCCTGCAGGCAGACTTGTGGACGCCACGCTCTGAGCCACATCGGGAACCTTGCGAGTGGGGCCATACAGAGGCACGGCCATCGGATCTCCTATCCATCGTGTTCGCCAACACGCGCCGGTGACTTGACATTGCATAGCTGAATTTGTGCCATGTCTCAACGACATTTTAGCACTCCGGTGGCCACCGAAAATTTTGCGTGAGGTCTCGGCCAGATTACCTCATCTTGCCTTGACTCGGATGACCTCTTTAGTTGCCTTGGCGAAGTATGTACATGAGACATGAGATCTGAGAGTTGGTTAAAGTTTGTGCGAAAGCTTCCAATAGACGTAAGTACATATTTGGTCCGCAAGCGAAGACTTGAATTTTTTCTTTCCAGTGCTCCGTTATCTTCCGCATGAACGTGGTGTCCATATGTTACGTGGTCCGAATTGTCCTTTGCAACAAAGGTTCTCGCAGTGGACGACTTAGATTAGGATTTGAAATTTCAGCACCAGTCCACACTTCGACATCATTGTACTACGTAAACACATAAACAAATCGACCGGGTTCCCATCACACCACGATCGACCGACTCGGCCGGTGCGATAAACAGCCGATGATCATGATAAGACCGGGGGTCACATCCATATTATGGAAGCAACCCATCTTGCTGGAAGGCCCCCTCCTGGAACATATCCGCGATCCGGTAAGATCGGAAAATAGCGATGAATATTTCCGCCCCGATCTGAGTGTCAAGCGCTCTCACTAAGACTCCAATATGAGGGTTTAGCTCCGTAACCTTACACTCACGAACTGCCCATGATCGCCATGCAATACGGGGGGGAAGGAAAAAGAGAAAGATGTCGCCGAATGAGGGCTATGGCAAATATCAGTCCAGGGTCTCAAAGCAATACGTGAGGAACAGAATCACCTCCAACTTTTCGTAAAAACCGAGCCTTCATGATCTGTCTCCAACTCACTCTGATTTCGGCGCAAAGACATATTCACCCGTTTTCACGAGGTATTTGCCCTCGCATGGACAATCTAGTCACCAACCTAACACCGAGTTGTCGTTTTCCTCTGTGACGCCTCTCGTCGTTGTTATACTAAGCGACCGAAAATTAAGTGTTGAGAGCATCTGCATAGCAGTTGTGAGATTCCTACTATTCGAGGAGCCACTACAGCATGTGTACCCCATACGGGTGATAGGAGGGGGCGCGGATCCGCTGTAAGTGCACCAGGAGGAGAATCAAGAGACACCAGCCCTCCCCGGCTTTTGGCTACACATTTGGCATCACGATGCACTGCGGGTGGCAACAGGATAGCGGAAATGGGTCAAAGGGAGATATCCATCAGGCTGGCAAGGAAACGGAGATTTCAGAGTGAACACGTGACACGCGATTTCGACGTTGCACCATCTTTGTGCAGTGTGCACCAGAGTTGAACCAATTGCAAGTCCTTTATTTACTACTCCAACATTAATTTTGAGTGGACACCATCTGGTCAATTCTGATGAATACAGACGTGAAGGACAAACTGCTATTTCAGGTTATAGATTCGCGAGTGATATAATGATAACGAAGTCAACTACTGTCGTCTATGTCTTACAAGCACTCGATAAAAGAGTACGGCTACGACCCACGGATTTTTCATGTACCAAGGGATTAAGAGATGAGTATAGAAGGGTCCAAGAATATCAACTCGTCGTCAATTCTCCCAATGAATAATCCTTGACAGTTCCGAGTTCATTGAACTACACGTACTTGATGGTGACGGAAGAACCTCCGGTCGATGTGGAGGTCACGACTTCATCGTTATCTATCATGTCAAGGATGGTAGCGCCAGAGGGGGTATATATCCCAGCAGCACCACTCGCCATAGCATTCGTGAAGGTCACAGTGCCAAAGTTGGCAAACGAGACATAATTGCCATCAACCAAGTAATCTTCAACGATCCACTCCGCGTTCTGACCGCAAAGTGGGGAAGAGGAGGTGATACCGGCGGATACACTTTCATCATTGGTTAGATTATCGATTGTTACAATGCCAGAGGTTGTGGAGGCAGCCGTGACGATAAGTGTGACGCTATCTCCCGCAGAGATCGTAATCGACTCATGGAAGCTGTTGGCGGTGGCGGGCATCCACTCGTACCAGGCTGTACACGAAGGATCGTATAAAAAGTCAATAGATACCAGCGAAATATCTCACCATTATATGTGGCTTCACCATCAGCAGATACTGTGAAGCTGATACCAGTCTGAAGAAGTGCACCTGTGCATGTGTCGCCATCGATGCCGACCCATGCAGCAGCAGATGCACCGTTTGCACCTGAGGGGGTGGGAACTGTAAAGGTACCAGTGACAAAAGTAAAAGTCCCCTGATAGAACAAGATAAAATGAGGTCAAACACGGTCGCAATCGACGAATGCCACACACAGAACTTTCTTCCCAAACGGCTCCAGCCCAATTGTTACTATAGGTTGTAGAATATGTAGCATTAACAAATCCGTTGTATGGTTCGTTAGTTTGAGAGTGATGGTTCATCGTGACGCCACCGCGAGCAAGGTGAGCGCCTAACCCAGAAGGGACAGCAAAAACGGCAGGAACGAGAAATAAGCTACCAAGAAGAACAACGTTGAAGAGCATGACCAACGCAAGATCTGAGAACAGTAGGTCGTTGAAGCAATTATGGCATAGAGAGCGTAACACATACCAGCATTTATGCATCCAGATTAACACCCCGTCGGTCACGGTCAAACGCACCGAACAAACACTTTCTTTCGATCCCAGATTGATGCTTCGATCATTTACAGCCTCTGGTTTTTATAACTCGATCAGCTGAGTGAGCCATCGTATCATCCACAGCATGGAGTACACAGCCCGAATATCTGCTTCCTTGATAATGATGTTTGACCTTGAGAACATAATGAAGACGAACCACCAAGCAGGCTATTCAACGAAATCCACCTTTTGTTGCTTTGGAATCATAGATATCTCAGACGCCAGAGACAAAACCGGCCGATACTCAACAGTGGATCTAGCTGCCAATGAGAATCACATAATAACATTGAACGGAAGACAACGAAAAGCATATGCATACCTTGGCACACGACACGTATCTACAGGCAGTGCCTCGTGATGCAAGTATTAGGAAAAGATGGCATAAAAGTAATAGACCGGCGTTCTGGGTGGTTGTTACAACAACGATGTAAGAGTTCGAAATTCGCTTTCATTTGAGTTTCGCAGAGATTAAGTTGTGTCTGTGTACCAAGAGATAAAGCGATGAG
The DNA here is from genome assembly GCA_038089755.1 of Leccinellum rugosiceps. Classification (NCBI taxonomy): domain Eukaryota; kingdom Fungi; phylum Basidiomycota; class Agaricomycetes; order Boletales; family Boletaceae; genus Leccinellum; species Leccinellum rugosiceps. The sequence goes on along the minus strand of JBBPLL010000031.1, from coordinate 46,077 downwards.
GGCGCATGAAGCGCTCATAGCGATATGCAATGCGGGCGCAATTGCATATATCGCAATGAGCACTTCAGTGACATGCCATCACAGAGCATACCAACGGAAGAAATGATATCCTCACGATGCGACGGTAGTCAAACCGGAGATGGTAGGCAAAGAAGACGCCACTGTTGCGGCAAAAGACAATGGGCTAAAATCTAGATGAGAGATCTGTTTAGAAGGCGAAAGGAAACGTTATCAGTATGCGATAGAAACTTTCAAAGACAATGTTCATGACGACTCCAGCTGAGATAGCCACATGAAACAGAACAAAATATCCTGCTTAACACCAAGCACTGAGTTGGAGCAAGGGAAAAAAGGGAGCTCAAGAAGAATCAAATCATGATAACATCTCAGGCTAGTCCTGTGCGTAAATACCATTACATAAGTTGAATATCAGAAACGCTTGGTATGACGAGGGAATAAAGTCCAATGCAAAAATGGCTAACGGCTTCCCAAAATGATTAATCAACCACGCGGATTCCCTGGACTACACATATGCGATTGAGATGGATGGTCCGCTAATCGAGGTAGAGGTCAGAGTTTGGTTATTATGCACAATATCGAGGATGGTGGCGCCGAATTGGGTATAGGTCTGCGCTCCGGTGGCCACGGTGTTTGTGAAGGTGACTGTATCAAAGTCTGCCAAGGGAACTAGGCCACCACCCTCCCAGTAGTCTTCGACGATCCACTCCGCGTTCTGACCGCAAAGCGGAACAGATGAAGTCAGATTTTGGGACACAGTCTGACCGTTGGTCAAGTTATCGATCACCACGATGCCTGAAGTCGGAGTTAAAGCTGTGACGGTGAGCTTGATGTCATCTCCAGCAGAGATGGTGATGCCGGAAAAATCGTAGGCAGGCGCCGGAAACCACTCGTACCAGGCTGTTTGCAAAGGATTAACGAGATATGTCTTGAGAGTAGATTAGTACCTCCTTACCAGTATATGTGGGTCCACTATCTTCAACGGTGAACGTGATGCCGGTCTGGAGAATTGCATTTTTGCAAGTGTTGCCATCAATGCCAACCCAGGCGGCAGCAGAAGCGCCAGGTGAGCCCGAAGGGGTGGGAGCAGTAAACGTGCCGGTGACATAGCTAAACGTATCCTATCAAATTAAGATGAGGCCAAGTACGGTCGTAGATCAACAAGAGATCACAAACATTGCCCTCAATCCAGACAGCACCAGCCCAATTATCGTTATATTGTGTGTTGGAAAAAATGGACGTTTCACGAGTGTTGTTGGGTAGCGAGTTATAGTGCCCATGACCATGCCGAGCGACGCGAGTGCCGAGCCAAGGGACTGCCAGAACTGCATGGAAGAGCGACAAGGTGCTGAAAAGAGCGATGTTGAAGAACATCCCGAATGTGCTGAGGTAGGATACCAAATGCTGGCATCAAGGGAACGCACCTCTGGGTTTTTATGTACTCTGCATACTGCCCGAGGTGCGGATAGGTAGGGAAAGCACGGGGCTAATGTACGGGGACTAAAACGAGGCATTCCCACGCTGCAGTCCGCCGTGCACTGACGTGCATTGTTAAATCTCACCTTCGTACCAGCGGGGCACCACACAAGGTCCGGAAATAGATACCACGTGTTCAATGGCTTCGAGGAGCTTTATTCTTTTCTCGGCGTCACGACTCACGAAGATGGCCTTTGACAATGAGATGGATTCATTAATCACCTTTTGTTCGAACAGCGGGGAAAGCGTGGCAGTAGATGTAGAAAAAGCATCAGTTTCTGCAGACTAAAATTAACCTCCCCGAAATGAGCAATTGTAATGAACGAGTGGACAGACCTTGTGACTCGAAGAGACCAATGATAGTGAAGTCACCGGTGTACGTTCAGGCTGCAGGTCATGCATGTATAACTTTCGCAACAGATCGCCGATTTTGCAAAGCATGTTTGGCTCAAGTTACGACCCCTCAAGTCCTTCTTTTTTGTTCATTCATGCATTCCGAATTTCCGAGTCACACCCTTCTGATGCTGATGCTACCAATGTAACCCTAACCCTAACAATATAACGGGGCTTTGCTTATGTAACGCCAAGAGGAACCGAAGCCAAAGGTCGAACTCAGTTGAGTTCCATAATGAAATGTACTCAAAGCAAGAAACATTACAAAGAGGCTGCTGCTCGGGCAAGAGTAGCCCGTTGGTTCTGCAGAGGCCACAATCCAACTCCGGCAGAAGTAGAGCACAAACTTGAGGGCGAAATATCAGGTGCACTCGAAACGGCAGCCAAGCTGCCAGTTCAGTTTCTGCTCATAGAATTGACGTTGACTGTGTTTCGGAATGCGGATATTATGGAGTCCGAGAGCATATGTGAGCTCGAGAGTGACGAACTTGAGGCAAACTTAGGGGGGCACCGAATGGAGAAATTGCCTCGAGCTCCTGAAACTCTCCGGATAAGCTTTCCGAGCCCAAAAATACTTTAGAGTGGAAGCAGTCAGAAACAGACAAGGGACTTGGGTTATAACGGCCACTCCAAAGGCACGCAATGTCGACGGAACAAGGAGAGTCATGATGCGGCGAGAGTTCGCGAACGGGCAAACACATCGTGAGTACTAGTAGTCACCAGAATTTAAACTTGTCTGACTCAGACTCGGAACAATCATATACTATCAGTGACAATCCACAGTCAAACTTATGTTTAAACCGAAAAATGGTTCGGAAGTTGCACCGGACTTGGAACCCCCACGTCCGACTTCATAAATCATCCTTTGAGGTGATTCATCTGCATCAGCATCTACTCCTTGATGTCAGAATATAGGTTGGGCTTATTCCCTCTGCCCGCAGATCAGCATGGCCCATCCGACTATGGATTCTGAGATGTCCTTCGCTGCATATTTTGTGGTAAAATCGTATTCCCTTCATCATTCTATCGGAACAGGGTTAACTGATATATATATAGTACATGATCGTAAATCTTGCCTAGTCTGCTACGGTTACTGCTGTCAAGTGTCGCCTGCACGGTGCTGATGTTGATAGCGAAAGATGTCCTGGTCTCACGTTGAACCTCCATGTCTGTCATTTAAATCCGCAGACAGGGTCGTCGATTTCAGGTGCGCTTCATCCCGAGTCTAGAGGTAACTGGGCTTTAGGATGGGCTACGCATCCTTTCTCGTCAGCATTCGAAGGCTGTGATTGGATGAGAGTCATCAGCCGGAGGTTTTTGCCGATTGGCGATAGTATGCAACTCGAAGGTCAGGAGACTCGGTGCTGAGCGCTGCGCAACCGTCATTTAACTCTTGTTTCCACAGTACAAGTATTCCTCTAGCTGCGGCGCAATAGTTCGTTTAACAGGGAACCTGAAACATTTGGAGGCTACGATCTGATCCCCCAGGTATCAAAGGACACGGGAAAGCGAGCTTAGACGGCAGGTACTACACAATCCACATTCTAGTCAACATCCACTCACTCTTCTATACATCTTCATAGTGTTCATTCGCGTCTTCTTTTTTCTTCTTCCCTTTGTTCTTCTCGTCTCTGCTCCCATTTCCACCCAGTTCCCCACTGGGCATCATGCCACGTGCTGCAGCAAGACACTGCAAGTGAGTTCACGATACGATTCAAAGCGAAGTGCAGTAACCGACGGTTACGCGTCGGCTCACGTAGAACACTAACAGCGGTGAAGCAGGCTCTCCAGCAGCTCGGGCATAATGACCTCCTCTCTGGCATTCAGAGTGATCAAAGCGATACCCTCGTCGGCATTGACTGCTATGATACCGACAGCAGTGTTCCCGTGTGCACCGAAGTTGCGAGCGGCAGTGATGACCAGAAGGATGGCAAGAAAGGATCTCCCACTAGCCCTGTTCAGTGAACACTCGGTTAGTTGGGTGTGGTGGAGTCGCCAGCAGTGGTTCATCTCGCTCGATTAGAACTTGATCAGAACCTATTCAAAGTCGTAGAAGACGTGGAGGTGTAGCTCACTTGCCACAAGTTGAAAGGATGTTCGGTTTGGTGTTCTAGTCTTGCATAAACTTGTCGGAACCTCGCGAGAAGAAGGTCTCCTGGTGTTAACTTTACCCAAGCCTTGAGTTTGCGATTGTACAGTTCTAGTGAGTGAGTACAGAGTGTTTTTCAGAAAACCACTGCCGACGTTACCGTCCTCTGCACTCACGTAGGTAGGTGACGAGACTCGGAAGGGCAGGGTGTTAGGGTTTTCATTTCACACCCCACTCTATTACATATGTCATTGTGCCTTGTCTCAATAAACAAATAGCCCACGATTAATAGATTATACATAGTGGTTCGTGACTTGGTCGGAGCGGAGGTTAAATAATGGTGGCGCTTGTTGGACTGCGTATGCAGGAGTGTCAGCACAAAAATTGGTCAAGAATCCGTTCTTGCTTCCGATCGAAAAGACAAAGGATGCAGAACCTGAAATTTTGAAACACAGTCCATTGATCAGAATAATGGTGAGTGTATGTTGCGAAAAAAAAAGTCACCTATAGTACCTGTATCTGTCAGACGATGTTGAATTTAAAAGCAAGGTCTGTCTGCAGGGTCAAGTTAATACCAATCCGGGGCCTCCTTGTTGATCCGAGGAAATGGAGGACAGGAGATATGCTCGTGACATGGGCAACGGTTTGCTATTAAATCCAAGGACAAGTATGAAACCGTGTGTCAGTGTGGTTGCCAATCAGGAGAGGTTGCAACATCCGAGTCGCCCTCTACCTCGACAGCGTCAACCCGATTTCCAGGGTATGCCTATGAAATACCACCTTTAGATATCTCGACAAGTTCGTCCAGGTGGGGCTGATGGCTATCGCCAGCAACTCGAGCTCCCGCGCGATGCAGAACGCCTAGTAGAACAGTGGGTGTGGTGACGAACAACAAATAATTGAAGACCATGATGTTGAACAGCATGATGGGTGTGAAAAGACAGTAGACAGTTTGAACTTTGACCCCAAATCAATGCACAATAACGGGGTTTGATACGTTCTGCAGGCCACCCAGTAGGGACAGTTGCGAGACGAATCAAGTTTCCATCCAAGAGTTTGAATGCCAAAAAGTGCGGTGTCGCGATGTGCCTGAATCAGTGTGATAATGGATTTTCAGGTTCCACCCTACGGCTTACAAACTCAATGAATGATTCCAAAGCCATAGCTTGCCTTCAGAAAATGAAACTTACTAATCAGAGACGCAGTAGTAAAAGGAGGTTATTCTGATTACCATGTGCCTGGACTCCCCTTCGCGGATTGGGAAATGTTGTTGCACAGCAGATACATGGATTGTAGACAGTCATCGAGAAGAGACTCATCGGAGTAGACGATGATATCCGGAAAAGGCACCAAAAGAAGGACACGTGATGGAGAGATTCGGACAAAATGATCCTGTGACACCCCATTTCCACCCAGCCACGTTCAGCTCATCAGAGTCACTGAACCTTTTCATACTTGACAGTGACGGAAGAACTGCCCGTCGAAACAGACGTCAAAACTTGATTGTTCTGCCGGATGTCGATGACGGAGGCCCCCAGGGGAGGGTAGATCTGATCGGGACCGCTCGCCTCCGCGCTCATGAACGTCACCGTGCTAAAGTTGGAAAGGGGTAAGAGGTTCCCATCTTGCAGGAAATTCCCGACAATCCACCCTGCGTTTTGCCCACAGAGAGCAGTAGTAGAGTTGATACTCTTGAACACGGACTGGCCATTGGTTGAGTTCTCGACTGTGGCAGTACCAGACGTCGTGGAAAATGCAGCGACGGTGAGCCTGATGACGTCTCCAGCAGAGATATCGAGGCCGGAGAGATTTTCCGCAGGGGCTGGATACCATTCATACCAAACTGTTGGTAATATATATATATTAAAGTCTGGTGAGAATGGTCGTGGATGCATGAGTCAACATCCCCTTACCACCGTATGAGACATCATCATCAGAGAGCACAACGCTGATGCCAGTCTGGAAAATGACGTTTGCGCAGCTTTCACCGTCGATACCAACCCAGATAGTGGCGGCAGAGCCGTTTTGGCCCGATGGCAGAGGAGCGGCGACCGTGCCAGTAACGGAAGTGAAAGTTCCCTGATATTATGAGAGGGGACGATATCAGGTACGACATAGTCCGTGAGATCGACGGGCGCACGTTGGGCTTGTTCCAGACAGCGCCGGCCCAATTGACGCTATACGTCTCTACGTTGAAAATAACGGCTGTCAGTAGACTGCACGAGACGGCCATGGACCTGAGACTGACGGTTTTCGCTAGGATGTGCTATGCGAGCATGGTGTTGAGAAGAAGGAACAGCCAGAACCAAGGAGAGGAGAAAAAGGCTCGAGAAGAGAGCGAGTTTGAAAATCATGACCAGTACGAGCACGAGGGAGGGGAAATCAGCCGAAAGAACGAAAGAACGGCAGCCACGTAAAGGTATGATTCACTATCCTGAAATGGGCTCCGATGGATCACGATCAACAGACGCGATGAGATCTCACCTACCATCTGATTAGATCATTGAGCAGCCTATCAAGGTAGGAGGAAATTTGACAGATGTCCAACTTGACTTTCAGAGATGTACGTCGAAAGCAACATCAATGCTTGTCGGGATTGGGCAGGCACTCGTGGGAAGAGGTTGCTAGTATTAGTAAACAATTTTTGGTGCCCTGCCAAACGGGTTCGCCCTACTAATGAAACTCGTCGAATGATCAGTTAGGGGTTCACCGGAAGCCTCGGACGTCGTGATTTGCACGTGATCGCTGGACATTGTGGACGCCGGAACTTGAAACTGACGCGACAACTGTGAATATGTCGATCTGTGGAGACACAGTTTACGTTGGTACAAAATATCCAAGGTCGATGTAATGCTGTGATGGTCATCAAAAAAATTAGTAAAAATCTTATTTTGACGTGATGCAGCGATGAGTTAGTGTAGATTGCTGGAGATGAACGATGCCAACACACGACAACGAAAGGAAGAAAAACAGCGAAAAAAAAAAGTAGAAAACGAAAAGAAGGATGAATCGACAATAAGAAAACCATGCGATAATCTCAACGATACATAGCTCTGTGAGTTGAAGACCAGTGTGGATTGTATGAGCAGGAGCGGGGTATGATTTGCATTCGATATGGGCGTGCGTGACAGAAACCAGGAGAAATACAGCGAGAGAGGGGGGATGTGAAATGGGGACGCGCGCGTGCACCACCTTAAACCCGAAAAAAGGAAGAGAGACGCAATTTGTCTAGTTAAGATAGCCACGACATTTAGCAGAACCGCACAAACACGGAATCTTGTCTTGTTCGATGGGAAAGTGGTAGTCTACCATGACCAGTTCAGAAACACAAACAGAAATAGAAAAAACGACGCACCATAGGTAATCTCATCCCCGAGTTCGATATCCTGCTTGGCATAGATGACGATCTTCTTATCTCCGCTGATCGTGATAATCTTTGCCGTGCAGTTGGGATCACAAGAGTGATTTATCAGTCGCCTATCGAGCGTCAGACAGGCTTGCATGGGACGATGGGTCAGATGAGACTCACCCGAGATTACCCTTCTTCGTAGCGTCCACCACCAAATCCTCGTCGATCCGAAAGAGATAACTACTCCCGATGCCCTGCCGCTCGTACACCTTTTCGCGCTTGTCTGCCACTTGCGCACGAATAATCTCGCCAACGTATTCGATGACCATCTCCCCCCTGGTAATACGCTCCATGGCGTACAATCCCCAGTCGTGAATGGGCGAACGTGCGAAACGGAGGTGCTTCTTTCGAGTCTGCAACTGGTTGAACTTGATCGTGAGTTCCGCTGCGCCCGTCTCGCCTTTCGACAGTGCGACGGCCCGTTGGACCTGGTTGATCTCCTCCAAGCCTTGTGCACGGCGTCGGGCATTCGCGCGATTCGATCTCGAAGACGTGACATGCTGAGCGGGTGGTTTCTCCGTTGGGGCAGCATCTTCGACGTTGGTGGAACGAAGTGTGTATTGGGCGACATAGGCAGATTTTTCGGCGTGTGAGATTTTGTAGTAGCCTTCCGTACGTGCGGAACCTGTAAGATGTTTGCGGAAGGGCGGAACAGAGTCTGGAGGAGGCGATGGCGCGCGTGCGGGTTCGGTTTCTCCAGAAAGTGCCAATCGGGTAAAGTAGAGATCCTCGTCGTCCTCGCACAGACCTTCCTGGAGCACGTCGGGAGGCCGCGTCGGTGGTGGTGGTACCGGTGGGACAGGCGATGGTGATCGCGATATGGATGCCGACTTGGAAATGTCAATGGTCGCGGTAGTGGGTGGAACGAACTCCAAGGTCTCTGAGATTATGACCTCCTCGACGATATCGACGTCCTTGACCGGTTTCTTCTTGGGCGGTTTCCTCTTGGGCGGTGCCTTCTTGATCACCACTTGCTCCTCCACGATCTCCTTTCTCGCCTTCTTTTTGACTGGCTCTTCCACCTCGACGTCCTCTGACAGGGCGCGTTTCCGCACATCCAGGACCACACCATCGTCGACTTCTGGCTCCGCCTCTACGCTCCGCTCTTTCTGCACGGCCTCTTTCTTCCGCTTCTTTTTCGGTGGCGATAGAAGCGGTTCGGGTTCGGGTTCCAGTTCCAGTTCGGGTTCGGGTTCTTGCTCTGGCTCTGGCTCGAGTTCAGGTTCAGGCTCCAGCTCCAGCTCTGGTCCGGGTTCAACCTCAGCCTCCACCTCGTCCACCTGAACTTCCTCCACCACAGGCACAACTTCGCTCTTCACTTCTTCCTCCCTCGCCCTCTTCGCCGGTTTCCGGAATGATAATCCCTTCCATCCGCGCTTCTCCGTCGTCTTGCCATCTCCCTCGACCACTCCACCAACAGCACCCTCCTTCTCTTTCGACTCCGCCAAAGCCTTGGCCTTCTCCTCTGCCACCAACTTACGCAACCCAGTCGCGACGACTCGCTCCGTGATATCCTTCTCCAATAGCGTCTTGAGCTCACTCATGATCGCCGTCTCCGCGCTCTGAACCATCTCTTCCCGCGTCCACGTCTTCTTCACCGCCGCTTGCTGCTCGCCCACCGCATCCTTGGACGGTGGCAGACACGTCGTGATCGTCACCGAATGATGCGCGATCGTCCGTCCACCAGAGTTGAGCACCATCGCGGCCCGCCGTGCCGAATCAGACGTCTTGAACGTCACGTACCACGCGCCGTGATCGCGAAGGACGTTCTCCACCTTGAAATCGGAAAAGAACGCATGGACGTCGGATTCCAGGACGGAATGCATCGCGCCACCGCTCAGCTCGAGACGGACATGGTCGTAACCGTTCTTGGAGAGCGCGGAGACGATGTCAGAGGAGGCTAATGGACGAGAATGACCGTGTCGGGCGCTGGGCTGGCCAGGTTTGCGTGCGATCGGAGACGGGGAACGGGAACGCGGCGTACGGTCTCCATGGCCATGTGAATAATGCGACGAACGACCACGCGGGTGAACGGGCGTAGAGGACGAGGAATACACAGAAGAGGGTGCAAGGTCCTGAAGAGACGTGTAGCGACTGCTCATCGAGTTGTTCATACGTGCTTTCGTGTATACAGGTGGAGGAGGCTGTTTCTTAGCCATCGGGCGCGCTTGAGCCGTTGGCGACGCCCGACCACTCGGGACGTGCGCAGGACGCGGCGGAAGCTGATGACTTGGTCGCCATGTCGGATTTGATGGATTGGGGGTCTGCGTCGAGTTCGGGGTTGACGTCGAGGGCGGTGGATGTGAGTGGGAAGGATGATGTATCGCTCTGACGTCCCGATCCTTTCTCCGCCTCTCCTCCCGGTCCCGCCTCTTCCTCTCGTCCAGCTCCTTCAGAACGGCTTTCAACTTCAACCCCTCACCATCAAAAACAACCTTGAGCTCATCGCCCTCACCAGCCCCTGTCATGATACCAAGCTTCTTCCCATGGGCACGCTCGACACACGATGTCGCCTCGTCGTGACTTTCATATCGAATAAAGACAACCCCGAGGGCCATCCCGGTCTCCATATCAATCTGTGGTTCGAACGACGTGATCTTCCCGTGTACCGAAAAAGCACGACGTATATGCTGGTTCTGCATCAAGGGCGAGATGTTCGTGACGAGTACTGCTGTAGGCGGTGGTGGACCCGTCGAATTTTGATCATACTTTTTTTTTTTCGTTTGCGATCGCCATGGATGTTAGAAACGCGCGAATGCCATATATATGTATGAACGACGCACCTCGTACTTGGCCTCATGAAATGCCTCCCGAACTGACCGCTTCTTGAAACCAGATCCCTTGCGCGGATCCTTGGGTACGGGTTCTGTCTCCCCTTCGATCACCATCCCGTCGTACCGCGTGATCGTCTCCTTCCCCTTTCCTTTGCCATTGATCCGTAGCTCCGACGACGCAGACTTGTCCTTTTCGACCAAACGTATTTTCTCGAGGAGTGCACGCAAGCGCCCGTCGCGATCCTTGTCCGTAACAGGGTCATATGTGATCTTGAAATTACGTCCTGGAGGGTATTCGGAGGGTGAGGGTGGCCAGGGCGGGAGCGGCGGAAGGGAATAAGTTTTCGGGGGTGGAGACGGAGATCGGGGTCGGGGAGGCTTCGAGCCGGACGCGATGGGGTCTGGTGGATGTGCTGTGGATGAAGGTCGCGGTTCCGAGGGAGGAGGTGGGAGAGATGAAAACCTCGACTTGGGAGCTGATAGGACACACGGTGGTGACGTGGGTGGAGGTGGCGGTGAGGCCGATCGCGGACGGTCGTGACCGGGTGGTGTTGGCGGTGGCGGCGGTGGAGACGACGGGGGAGGCAACGACGGGGGTGGTGCAGGGTCGACGGTGGATGGAGGCGGGGGAGGCGGAGAAGGGGGTCTCGAGCTCGGTGGCGGCGGGTGAGAAGGCGGCGAGGGTGGGGGTGGTGGTGGTGGCGGCGTTTGCGGCGGAGGTGGGGGTGGAGGTGGTTCGTCGGAGGGGGGCGGTCCTGGGGGCGGCGGTGGCGGCGGAGGTTCCGAGGTCGGTTGAGGAGGTCGTAAGTCTGAGTGGGACGTCCGCACGTTCAATGCAAATGCAATCTTGACGGGCTCGTGAGGGCGCATGCCGTCCTCGACCGTTGCTGGGACCACCGTCCTGGAGGTCGATGCGACCGCGGGCTCTTGCGTGGTCGCAGCCGTCGGCCGGGACTGCACGGTGTTGAGCATCGACGTGAGCAAAAGAAAAGAAGAAAAGAGACAAACGTCGAATATGGACCATCCCGAGTCTACCTGCTTTCCCTTTTGCGACGACATCAGCGGTAGCGCCGCATGGAGGACGTTGGGTGAGGTCGGGGGGTAGCCGTTGACGAGGGGCTTCGCTCGGGGTTGGGTGGGTGCGCCATTGACGAGACTGCGCGGACCCGTCGGGGGATGCACGCCAATTTTGCTCCCCGGTGAGGTCGATGTGGACGGAGCCGACGTGGAAGGTTGCGATGTGGACGCCACGGCGGGCAGCGAGCTCAGAAGTGCCCTTGGACCGCGTGGTGGCACCTTTCCGGACATTTGGTGGATGAAAAAGAAAACTTTGTGGGCGTCGTCGCCGTTGACGACGAGCAGACAAAGTCGGACTCTGATTCAGTGCTGAAGCTGAGACAAAACAGGGAGTACTGCCATCTTTGACCACAACTCGCATGAATTACTAGACTATGTAAGTGTCCCGATAACCAACATAAATAGCTTCGAGAAAGACTCTATAAGAAAATTCGTTCATCATTGCCCAGAAATGCTCAACGGACGGGCCGTTCTCGGGGTCATCAGTCGAGCAGTTTGGAGTTCATCAGTGTCAGTATCAGTATCGTCACCAGGCACGTACGCCTGCACTGTCTGTACCTCTTCAGGGGGCATATCAAAAGTATGGCTCTCGTTCGCGTCGCCCGTCGTCGCATATGACCCCCCACTGCTCGCCCGCGAGTGACTCTGTGATGGCAAAGTTTGCGGCGAGAGCGACACAGAACCCGACGGACCAGCACCAGAACTGCTCAGGCCTCTACCTGTCATCGTCCCTACAACCGCTTCTACCTCTGCCGAGCTGCCCACACTGCCCGCCGTACCAGGCCGTCCCCGCTCCCGTTCCACCATCGTTGTTGCGCTCTCAAAGTCGGGTGGTGGCCTCATCTCAGCTAACCTCTCCCTCGACAGCTGAAACGCAGCCACAGCGTCAGGGCCGTACGGCATCCCGAACCTATCCAGCGCCTCTCGACTCGTAATCAGCTTGATCTGTTCAGGGGTCAACCCGCCCTTGGGTGCATGGAACCCAGCGTGTGTGAGCGTGTGTGTGAGCGGGGCTGAGATGTGGTCCAGCGAGATCGTCGACCCTTCCTGCACCGGCGATTGCGAACGAAACACACGGTGCAGGTTCGAGTTGGAGCGAGTATGTGGGCGCGAAAGATTGGTGGTCCTTGACGGCGTTCGCGAGTGGTGACTCTCGTGCGACTCCCGAGACGAGAGCCGGGACAGCGCAGACCCAGTTCGATTGTGTACTTGTCCGGGCGAGTCAGAGCGTGGTGAAGTGTCGTTCGACGGCGCGCCGCTGGCACCGTTGCGCAAATTGAAGGGATTCTGCGAAAGGAAACTGAATCGCAAACGTCCTGCAGCGGGAGGTGCAACGCTCCGGGGAGGAGTGACGACCGCGTTGGAAGAGCCCCCGTTAGGTTGAGGGTCGTTCAGCGAGATGGTCGTCACTTCGGTAACAGCCTCCGTATAAGCCGGTGCTTCTCCTCTGGGATCGACTTGGCCGTCCACCGAGACCACCCGCTGGTGTGAGGCGAGCAGCTCTGCCTCACTCCCAATTGAGTCCAAACTGCGGGCGTCTGCACTTTGACGATGATCTTGCGGCATCGTAGTGTGATGCAGCTCGGGTGGTCTTGCCAACGACACGGACGCCCCATGTATCAGATCCGTAGTGGACGACACTGGCATCGGCATCGTCTCCATAGATTCAACGCGATCGAGTTGCAAGTCGAACGTCGCGTTTTGCGTCTCCGCGTGCTCGGCTTCCTCATCAGACTCGGCAAGCATGGGCATTGGCATCGCCTGATCACCCTCGGTGCCCAAAGGGCCCCTGCAGAAGAAAAAATAGATGGAACACGACGATCAGCGTCCCATGCCAAACACCCAACACCTCGGATCGCGCGCACCGATAAAGCACCAACTCGTGATCCCCTGGTTCTTTCATATACGCCGGCAACGACCTGGTCGACATCTGGCTTGGGGTTCTGCGGCGACGCCGCGTCCGCGGTTGGTTGGTTGTATTCCCGTTGACAGTTGCGGGATTTGCTCCATCCGTTGTCGTCCCAGTGGGCGTCTCGGCAGAAGCGGCGCACCGACGGAGGCAAGCGCAGAGCGAAAAGAGTATGAATACGACGGTTACGAGAAGAATGGGAAGCTGCCGTCGAAGAGGACGGTGGTAAGCACGCTGCCGACGGGATACGACGAAAAGGATATGCAGACGACGTACCCATACACTCATGGAGATGCTCCCGCTACCGTTTGACGAGCTGGAATCATTCTGGTCTCTTGGGTGTATCCCGTCGACGGTGTCAACGAGAAGGAATGAAGGCGCCGCAGAGACGCTCGCTGGGAAAGCGACGAGGGAAAGGAGCAAAACGAGGGAAAGGACCCGCGTTTGCGACACCCACGAGGCTGAGCGAACGGATAGAATGGTACTCGGTCTCCCGCAGATCACAGTGCTACCTGAGCATCGTGGTTGGGCAATAGAAGGAGCTGAATGCGAACGGCCGTCGTAGGCCATATTTTTCACGTTCGAACTATATTAGATAGTCAACGGGAAGAGAGTTGGGAAAAAAGAAAGAAACGAGGTTGAAAAGGGTTTGAAAGGTCGACACCGCTAGCGCTGTCGAGGGGTGACCTGGGTAAGGAGAAAGGGTCCAAGGGGTGGTGCCCAGGGGCTAGTACGTAGTAACTATGGAAAATTAGAATTCCAGGAGGGCTGTACCGACCACAGAGCCTCAGTGTCAATCCATTGCTGTGTTGTCATACGTTCTTACTACACACAACGGTCTAGTTATCTAACTTGCAATTGTCAGCGATCATCAGATTCCAGTCCACCACCGATGTCATCAATCACAGACGCGGTCTCGGAGATCCGCAGTTGCGCAGTAAAAAGGCGGATATATCGCGTGCTAGACATCATCAGCTTTCCGACTGAGACGACGAGGTATCATACGTACCAAGCTCCAAGGGAGCCTCCTGGACGACCTAGTGATTGTCAGGCCCAACCAACAATGCACGACCGGCGAACGTACCAAATGTCCAGCAAAATGAAACACGACGTTGGACGCGTTGACAGGTCTCCGCCACACCTTTTCGTACGTCATCTGTTTAGGCGACAGCTCATCGGCCACGTCAGCATCCTCGTGCGCACTCCCAAATACGCCCGAGTCGTTGGGAATGATCCATCTCAGTGCGATCCTCTCGTCCAGCTTGTCCAACAACCCCCATGTCTCCCAAGGCAGCGCCCGGTTTGTAAACGACAGTCCTTCTTGTAACCCAGACATCTTTAGCCGCACACCTCCCTCAGAGTCGTCGATGAGAGCATAGTCGACGTAACATTGGAGCACTGATGGATGCCAGGCTGCAAAAAAGGGCACCTTTTTGAACTGATCTAGGGCCTCCTCTCTGCTCCAACCTCAGCTTCCTTCTGGTCCGCCCGATAGGTAACGGCACATACCTAGAGGACCAACTATGGCGTCGTGTAAAGGCACCGAGTACCAACTGCTCTGCACCCCCTAGCCGAAACGTAGGAGGTCTGAAGATCACCGGGTCTATCAGCACGAACGACGAAAACAGGTTTGGATAGTCATAGGCCACTCTCAGCCTGGATCGACGACAGTGAGCGTGAGATCGGAATCCGGACGAGACAGATGGACTGCTTACGAGGTAGTCCCTCCAAAAGAATGCCCGACGACGACGAGCTTCCGTGTGCGATATCCGTCTCTTTCTCTGACAGCCGTCGCCGACGCTGGCAAATGCGCTAGACGCGTTGGCAGCACACCTTCCACCTCGTCGGGCAAGTGGTGTAGCAAGAAATTTGCCATGTCGCGCGTGTTATCGAGCCAATCGTCTGGGCAGATCCCATCAGTCCAAGTATCACAAGGAGATAGAATTGAGGACATATACATATTCCATTTAGATTCTCCGCGTTGATGACAGCGGCGTCACCATGCTGGACTGGCTCCCACGCCCAAACCTCGTCGACCATCCGGCCTGCAGGCCCATCAAGCAAGTCCCGGAGCATCGGCTCCCATGACTATTTGACGCTGGTGAGTCGTGGCCGTCAAGATAACGGACGACTCGCCTCCTTGTGAAAACCGTTTGCGTGCACCAAAAAGAGGGTGACACCGGTCGGAGCTGTGTGACCAGCGGACGTGCGGACGTAGCGATTGACGAAGTTCCAGAGCAGCCTCTCGCTCGACTCGCCTGTGAGTCTACCCTCCACGTAGGTATTTTGTGCCTCCATGACCTGTTTTACGAGCAACTGAGTCTTGTCGCGTCGTGCGGTGCGCGGTCCACCGGGGACGAAAGTGGGTATCTCGGGGAGGGGAATCTGGGGTGTAAGGCGGGGGTATGCGGCCGGGAAGAGGTGGGTGGTGATGTGGTATGTGCCATGTGAGGTGGTATGAAAGACGGAGGGCCTAGTAGGTGTGGGTAGCGCAGGCGTTTCTGTGCTGTCGAGATTCGGATGAGGACGGAAGTCGCGGAGCGGACGGGGAGGTGTTGGTATCCAGCCAGGCACTGTTGGGGTGTACGGTATCGTAGAAGTTGTCATGTCGGCGTGAGAAGGCTCGAGAGACACATCGGTCCAAAAACTGCCCCTTCTAGTCACGATGTCGATAGACAAATGGCAGATTGGTATCAACTCAACCCCTATTCAAGCCACCGCCTGTATGACAAGCTTGGTCGGTCAGCAGATTCAGGACCGCAAATTCCCCATAGAACTCGTTTCTTGGCTATACAAGCGCCAGAGATGTCATCCGATGGAGAGCGGTAAGTCTGTTGTCCATTGACACAATTACGGGCACTCTCTGGCAGATTTCAAAGTCATCACTCACAAACCCGAGATTTGGAATGCTCCGTATCTGCGGCCGCCTGAGTTGCTTCCTGCATTTTCCCTCAAACGGTCAAGTCGGAACAATTACCACAATCATGGACTCGTGATCCGACACAACTGCGAGCCTTGTCTTGCGTCAAATTCCCATTGGAACAAGACGGCTGGACCTGCTCTGAACAGCTCATTGGCGGTCGGTGGTTTATCTTTTATGGCATTGGCCACCGGAAGTTCGTATTATATGACACCCATCCCGATTCAGGGATACGTGTGGTTCCCCAGGTCCTCTCGAATTCCACAGACAATATAATCTGGAGTGTCTGCTGATGGAAGGCAAGTGGGTTGCTTACCTGATATTGAAGACCGAACACGCTTCACTCTGGTATGTCAATTTTCCATCATTCTGTGCATTGTACCACCTCTTAGCCTATCCCGGATAACAGGACACTGCTGGAACTTCGGTGGGATGTGGAGTCTGGGTTGCCATGTAATCCAATTGCCCTAAACATTCCTTGCGATATGTCGTATGCACGTGTTCAAGTTATACTCACTTCAAATTTCTATTCACGGTTCATTTCGCTGCCAAGTCTGGTATGGTTGACACAACAACCCGGGCATTCTATGAATTCCCTCGTTTTTCTGTTGCGTTAGTATGAGGTGATCAGATGCATTTCACGCCGGATAGTGCTCATTGGCCATCAGGATCAAACATGGTCTAGGATTGATGCTGTCCTTCTGACGCCCAGTTATAGGGTTACAAATACATATATGATCGTTTTCCGTGAGGGGGGGCTACTTTCGCACAAGCTTTCACTGTACCCGACGAGAAATTTGCTATCAAAATTGGGAAAGCCATTCTCCGCCTTTCTCATGAGGGAGTATCCGAAAGTCGAAAAACTGTAAACTTGTCCACTACAATCATACGGAATTCTGTTGTTAACCCTACCGATGGGTCCATCAATGTTAGGTTCCTAGGGGGTAGAACCCGTAGTGGAACTCTCCATGTCCTGAAACCTCAGGCTGCTGCGTTAACTGACACTGCAGAAGTCTTTCCCTGTGGATGTCTCACCAATAACCATCAGACGACATGGCATTGTCATGCTGGGATACATGCCTGTCTGGGGTGGGAGGAGCCACTACAGCACCTGGGATGTCTCTAACGAAGGGTATTCAAGGGTATTTTCAATGTGGGGCTACTCACAAGGGTTCAATTCCTTTGGTACTGGGATACGGAAGGAAGATCGTGAAGATCACAGTTGATGCAACAGGAGATCGATGCATGTGTTTCATTCGTAGCAGCAATGTGGAACTGGCCTACCAAGGGACAGATATGCAGTGTCAGCAGATGCACATCATAGGACCTCGTGCATAGCACAGTTCGATGGCACACGAGGGAAATTATGGTATGCCTGTGGCCATGGTATCTGCGGTCCTGTCATGGTGGTGGTAGAGATTAAATAGGTAGTTGAAATAGCACATGCGACTCAGTCCGATTTACATTTGCCATGGATTGTGACAGACCCACTCAGCCTATGTACATGTGCCTGTGTACCAACCGTAGGGTCCGGTATGTAGTGATCGGGAAGTGACTGAATTGATCCTCAGAGCTTGTAAGCTCGCGATCGCTGTGGTTGGAACACGTTGCGACTTTATGAACGATCCAGAGGTGCGACGCCGCCAGATCCCAAGTCTAAATGAGTCGAGTATGGAACTTGCTTTGCACAGTTTTTCATAAAACTTCGCAATGAACGGTGCCGTATCATGTATTGTAGGTGTCCAAAGAGGAACAATCATCATCTATCCCACCGACGAGGTTGGCCGTTGCTCGACGGAATTCGGTAGCCTTGCTTAGAGCGCGCAGTCTTATACATAGCCTGCAGAGGATGTCGTCGGTGTATTGTTTGAGCTGCTCAGAGTGGTGACGGGTTTGAGAGCAGGGAATGCTTGGCACTATTGGGTGTACAGTATCGTAGACCGTCGCCATGACTGTATGGGAAGGTTATCCTAACATGTTTGTATATTCAAAAGGGACTCGCTTTCACCGGCACCTGCGAACTCTGTACGTTCTTTGTAGGACATTGACCCGCTTGCAGTGCACACGTATAATCCAAACGCAGTGATTGGGCCAGTCTACATCAAACTCCCAGGTCATACCAAGGCTTCACGACAGACCAGAGGTGACTATAAATGTCGTCCCACACGGGGCCGCCGCCGCGACACTCGTTCAGACAAGCTGTTGCTCACAGTTCTCAGGAATCAGAGACTGTGGGGTAACAGCAACGGGAAAGCAACGGGAATTCACTGAAAGGGAAGAGAAGCCCGTGGAAGACATTAGCCTCGATTGGGTTTCGGTGCTGTGATGGGCTCGCACAGTTAGGTCTGCGAACGCTCACCTAAGACTGGAAAGGTTATAAAGACAAGAGAACTCGCAGCATAAATCGCAGCAGCTGTGGAAAAAGGTCAGCGGTCACAACAGTGAATCAGTAAGTTTCGTTGACGCCCATCATGCTACCAGAGTGCTGAGACGTCAGCCAGCCATGATGATGTCCCGTTCTGCGCTCTCGTTGGCTTTTGTTCTCTCGACTCTCCTTGGGCTATCCACTCGTGCAAGTGCCATGTGTTTGGCTTGTTCGAATTGCATCTACGACCCCCTTCCGAACGGACAGGGGAATGCATGCCTCAACTACTGGACGTGCTCCGATGACACCATCACCTGCTATTATCCTTCCGTCGAATATCCAGGAACGTTCACTGCTTGCGCATACACTGGTTTGGGATCGGTAAGTGCGCACGTTGCTAACAGCACTACACGTACTGAGTCGGAATCAGCCTGACACTATAGAGTTTACTCTGACGGCCGGCTCACCCTCCGTTTGCGCCGATTCATACATCGGGGACAACTCCAAGTGCCAACCAAGTAACAACCCTTGGAACGTTGGAGTTGGCTGTACGGCTTCAGAGGCTTATGTCGGTGAAGGCAATAGCGCCCTCTTGTAGAGTTTAGAAATTCTCTGTATACATACATGAAAAACGTAGTGAGAGAGTGGAATCACAGGTGGCAGTGCCACCAGCTGTTCGTGCACCTCACGTGACTCGACGCGTCCCATTCAACCCGGTCGAGTTCTCCAGTTACTACTCCTCACACTAATCTTTAATGCCACCTACGAAGGTTGCCAATGCTACAAGGAGAACGACCCGCACGAAGACGACACCAGATCAAGCCACAAAACTTGTCTCTAAAACGTTGCATGGCACACGTCCCTCAAGGAAGCAGTCATCCCGGACGGGACCATCACAACCCATAACGGAAGATGAAAGAACAGGCTGCATGCGAATGGTGAATGCCTCACTACAGAATTTATCTGCTACTACTCTGTCGGGGTGGAAATACAACCCTGCGGAGACGAGGAGCGCTCGTACCGCGAACACGAATGCGAGCAAAGTGGACGATGCAGTCGGAACCGCGAAGAGAGCTCTAAAGACACTCAGAGAGATTACTCCCGACGATCTGGACGTAGAAAGGGCGGCTTGCAGTATTACGGGCAAGTTAATCACGCTCGAGTTGGTGCGTAGCAGACCTCAGACTTTGGGCAATAGTGACAATTCTGTCACCAGTACGAAGAAGCGGTCCAGTTTCTCGATGCTATGTATCCACGCCTGTTGCGCATTGCAGCTGTCACGAGTCAACCTGGTGGAGACAGGCCGTCACCATTACATCTGCTCTCAGTTCCTCGTCCTACCTCAAATGACCCGACTGTGCTTACTTTACTAATCACGTCTGCAACCCATGCGCTGAATGCTTTTCTATCCCTCCTTCTGCGCCCTTCCCCCCCTTTCTCAGCGAGTGATCTTGTCGCTGCGCTTCAGCACTCACATTCCTTGCTCACCTGGGCTCCAAGCATGAAACATGACGACATCCCCGAAAAGACGAAGGATGCCCTGCTCACGAAAGCGTACACATTCGTTGATAAAGTGTGCACCGCATTCCCTTCGGGTGTGGACCCCGAATCTATGTTCCACCTCCGGATGTATGCTCTCTCATGCTTGCTGTATACTACACCTGGCACCATCAAGCCTGCTACCTTCTGGGATCAAGTTCATAAAGCATGCCTTTCTTACGCCCGGAAGTTCTCATTAGAACATACCGAAGTAAAGAGGGAATTAGGCGCTGCCACGTGTGTTTCCGGAAGTTTGTCGCAAATTGTACGACTTGCGCAAAGTCTCCATGGGTCATCCTTCTCAGAGGGCCGCTCTTTTGTTCAAATGTGCGAAACATGGATGAGTTTCGCCAAAAAGGTAAATATTACTGGAGTCACTAGTATTTGGCTGACTACGATGACGGGTACATTGATCGCAGGGTGATATATCTATGTTGGATCACATATCAAATTTGATGGGGATTCCATGCTCCTCGTCGCCTTCTCCACCAAACCTCGTTTCCGGCGCACCCAGTTCGAATTCGATCGCTGTATCACCTTGCTCGGTCGATAGCCTTGCCGGTCAAGTTAGCCAACTTAAACTTTCCGAGTCCACGAGCGCAAAGGAAGACGAGCCCGAGCCCAAATCCAACAATAGTACCAAAGATGATTTGCTCGTAGCATGCTCCCAATATTGCGGGATTTTTGTTAAAGCAACGGCAAGTCTTGACAATGAAAGTAAAGTTACATGCTACATAATGGGCTATTTCACATTTTTAACAATTCACTCCGCTCTAGATTCGGAACTCGCAAGGCACGTAAAGGACGCAACGGACGCAGTCAGCCGTTATTCTAAGCTCGTATCGAATTTTGATTATTTTGTGGATCCATCACAACATTCATCAACGTCCCATCCTTCGACGACGGACACAGAGATTCTTCGTGTGTACGGTAAACTGGAACGTGCACTGGAGCGATTGCGGCGCTCTGCAGTTCGAGTTCTGGATGCGCCGCAAGTTCAGAACAAGGAGTCGCAACACGCAGCAACGTTTTTGCTAGAGGGCATCGCGGCCACTTTGGAAGGCAGTCTGATGGAGGTAAATACCTTTCCGCTTCAGTCACTCCATTTGTTCACCCTTATCTCAGGACGGGGCTCGAAGATGTACAGAGGCGAAGAGCGTATTGATCTCCCTTGTCGATGTTTTTTTTGCCCTTGCCCGCTCCCGACTCCATCCTGATGATGTCGAGAGCTATACACCAGCGTTGAGCTATCTTCAGCGCGCTGTAGCTGCTGTCAATTCTGCTTTAGCTAGAGCACTCACCACCAAGGATGCGGCAACGTTCCTCCGATGTGCATCTGCAACTTTGCATAATCTGGGCGGTTCATTGTATACGGCAGGTCGACTTGGTGGAGCCGTACGATTTCTCTATGAAGGATGCGCCTTAGGAAGGCGGGTACTGGCCTTGTATGGCGACAGGAGCATCAATGGACAAGAAGGCGAAAGCGAAAGCGAAAAGGAAGGGCGACAACAACTCGAAGAACAATTGTTCCGGAGATACGAGCTTCTTGGAGTTTGTCATTTCAAGATTGGGGATCGAAAGGTGGGTAGAATCTGTCTTGCTCATGCTCCATTAGCTGATAATTATTCACTCAGCTTGCCTACGAATGCTTTGTTGAAAGCGTCCGGACTTTTCCTTATACCCATCATCTTTCTGATTTCTCCTCCGCCCACCCGTTTGGACCCACTGGACCCCTTCCTCTCAAGCAGCTCTCGTCCATCATTGAAAGACTCACGTATGCTGCGACTTGCGAGCTTTTCCTTCTTCCTGCACAGATCAGTTTGCAACATCTCTTTTGTGCCTCTGCATGTCCTGTAACCGAGTCATCGTCGGAGCCGATCTCTACTTTCCCCTCGAATAATCGATCTAAGGCAGA
Organism: Leccinellum rugosiceps; assembly: GCA_038089755.1. Lineage (NCBI taxonomy): Eukaryota > Fungi > Basidiomycota > Agaricomycetes > Boletales > Boletaceae > Leccinellum > Leccinellum rugosiceps. The sequence goes on along the minus strand of JBBPLL010000031.1, from coordinate 24,193 downwards.
GATCACGGGCGCAATCCTGACTTATCAATTGTCCACGCTAGAAGGCATAGGTCATAAGGACGGTGTGCGAGAGTCGATGGGGCATATTTTGGACGACCTACTTTCGGTGTACGACGCCAGCGAGGCACCGGTACAACGAGCCCGGGTGTTGCTAATGGCCCTCAGTGCATCTTGGCGAGACGGACATAGCGATGGTGCAGACGCCTCGATGCAGCTTAATGTGGACGATGTGGGACGAGAGGCACTTGACTTACTTGCACGAAAGGTGGGTGTTGTTTATCTCGTGTTTGACGTACCGTTTCTCACAGTAAACGCTCGTCCTTGTAGACGCCAGAACCAATCGGCCTTTCCAATCATGTTCCCCAGCTGAAGCTGAATGCACATATGTGGTTGGCGTTGCATGCATACCGTCGGTCGGCTGCCAGGGCGGAAATGGTGAACGATATCGTGATGCATGTCGAAGCCGCTTGTAGTATCCTTAGTGGTATGTTCCCGGTAAAGACGAAGATGGAAGCAAGCCCGAAGGGGAAAATGGCATGTACGGGCTCAGGGACGAAGGCAACGAGATCAGCAAGTGGGGTATCGAAAAAAGGTCGTTCGGTTGGGGGCGTCGTCGCCAAGGGTTCAAAGAAGGTGACAGTTAATACAGTCACGTCTCGTCATGGTGGTCGAACTATTTCGTACAGTTCTGATTCTTCGCTAATATTTTTTTCAATAGTCCTTAGGGCAGTCTCGCTGAACACCGGGGAACCCACACCCTGTAGTCCTCCCGCAACCAAGAAAGCAGCTACTGCCTTTGATCTTCAACCTGTTCTTGGTTTAATTCGTACGTTTGCTTCTTTACGGTCGATCGTCCGCTGATTGCGGGGTCGCAGAGATGAACGTCCATATGCTTGGGTTATTAGGTCTTATCGTGCTCAAAGTGAAATTCCTTGAAATACTCAAGCGGGTCTGTGAATATCAAGTACCCATTCCGGCGGAAGGTAAATGTGATCATTACACGAGTCCTCTCCACAGAGCTCACCACCAACATCACTCGCAGTCTATTCCGTGATCTGTGTCGACCTAGCTCACGAATACATCAAGCTTGGTAAATCCAAGCGCGCCAGCGCTTTGTTCAACAAATGCACCAACGTGCTTGAGTCATGCGATGTGCCTGTCGAGGTACGCTTGCGGTATTTACTGGGGCAGGCGGAGGTGCTTGCACTCGGGAACAATGTTTCGGCAAGGTATGCAGGACGCTATTTTGGAAGGTGTCGTCCTGACGGCGATTGGCGCAGTGCAAGCGTCTATCGCGATGCTCAGAGCCTAGAGACCGCCGTTGCCATCGAAGAGAAGACGATGCCGACCGCGAAGCGTATTCGAATGCGCGTAGAACGGTTGGAGCGAACGGCCTTGGCATGTCGTGTTTTCGCTGCTATTCAGTACTCGAAGGTAAAGGTTTGTCAGGCGACCGCCTTGAAACGCTGATGGCTCTTTTCAGGACAACGTCGTGAGTGCGTTGCGCAGCATGCTTCAATCCCTGCGACTTTGGAACCGTGCCATCGACTCATTGTCACGTCTCATGACCCCGACTGCAACCCAGAAATCGACAACAGAGAGTTCTAATCCATTCGAAGTTTCTGACAGTGCGAATCAGGATCAATCACCGCCAGCAACATTCACGCGGTCAAGGCCGACGCCCACCGACGCCCTCTCGTGGCGGCTCCTCTCGCACCTCGTGTCGACCCTCTTTTTGCTCGCACACGCATACCACGCACGCGGGTCGCCGCGCGAAGCGCTCTACTTCATCCAGCAGGTGCTCGATTTGGCTGAGAGCACGCGTGCGCCGGCGGTGGCTGCACGTGCATCTGTCCTGCGCGGAGAGGTCCTCTTAGGACAAGGTGTGCTTGGGGAAGGTTGGGAGGCGCTAGAGAGAGCCGCGGATCTCCTAGGAGGCGTGATGGGAATCGATGCGGCGGATGTACAGAGACTCAAGGGCGACTATGGTGTGCTATGTGAGGGGCAGACGGGTGTAGAGGAGCGGGAGGAAGGAGATCCGAAGGAGCATTACGAGCGGGCGTGGAAGATGTTGGACGAGCTGGAACAAATGATCACTTCGGTTGATATCTGCGGGGTGTCTACTAATATATGTTCTTTTTCTCTCTTTGCT